>PISW01008860.1:0-69257 GCA_004023785.1 Mungos mungo | reverse complement strand
GGGGGGAAGGAAGGAAGCCACCCTGCGGTGAGACGGGTCATGGAATCACAGTGGCCTTCAGCAGCCCGCTGGAGCCAGACTGCCCTTGAGGGAATCCGCTAAAATGGACATTCCCAGGCCATGCTCCGTGTTGTAGAGGGTGCAAGTGTGAGGCTCAGGGAGGCAAAGCAAATAGTATGAGATTCAGTGAATCAACCAGTGAACTTGGGCCCGAACTTGTCCTTGGACCCCAGAACGGGTGCAGGGGAGCCTGCCGAGCTGAGCGGAGCTGGGGTCTGACGCTGCTTGGCCGGCCTCCCAGAGCCACCTTGCCAACCGCACCTTTCACAGAAGTCCCTGCGCTCATTCCAAGACCTGCAGGGAGGGCCCCACCCTCATCGAGTCCCAAGCCTAGGGCTGTGGCCACAAAGGCCACACCCTGTGCACCAGCAGCAGCAACGACAGCCTGGCAGCCATGCCCAGCCTGTCTTCTCTGGGAGGGGGCTTTAGGGGGCTGATCTCTCCAAGACCCTGTCCCTTTCATCAGTGGCCCCTGGGGTGAAGGTCTGAGTGGCGTCTTGCTCTCTGCTCCCACCCTGGCTAGTCAGTGTGCAGGGCGATACTCCACACTTCATAAAACCCTTTCTGAGCTGTCATCTCGAATGGTTGAGTTTCCCCTAAATCCAGTTTCATCCGGTGGCTGCAAACCCGGGATTTCGATATTTTCAGGACGCACCCAGGAATCTGGCGGGAGGAGGTTGGGGAGAGGGGAGGGCCAGGGGCATCGCGTGGGCAGCAGGAGGGCGTGGGCAGAGTTCAGGGACCCCAGGCTGGCACTAATGGTGACCTTAGTGAGGCTTTATTCCGTGGCGGCCACGCTCTGCAACCCTTTCCAGGCGCTGCTCAATCCACTGCTCACGGCTGGCCCGCGAGCTGGGTGTTCTCCCCGTCCCCACTCTGCAGCAGGAAGTCGAGGCACAGAAAGGTTAAAGCGGCAGAGCTAGGGTCTGCACCTGGGTCCGTGGCACTCAGTTGTGGAGAATGTGTTATGGAGAGCCCAGATCTTTCTCTGTGTGTGTGTGTGGACAGGAAGAGAGGGAGAGGGAGGGACTTGGGCCACCTCATCTGATCAGTTTGAAAACAACACTCGACAAACCCCACTTGCTTCCCGTCGGACTCGCGATGTCTCCCGAACATCGTGCACAGGTTCAAGCCTCCATCTGGGGCAATTGGGGCCCTGAGTAGGAAGAGCTCCCAGAGGGGGTTCCAGGAGCAGGAGTTGAAGTTGTTCAGAGGCTTACTTTGCTACCACGGATTTGCCAGCCCTGCCCCCACCTGCTTCCACACCGGGCTGCTTGCTGGGAATGGTGACACCAGGGGCCTGGGGGAGGCGGGTGTGGCTGGTGGTGAGTGGACCACTCTGCCCAGAAAATCCTCGTGGGCCTGGCCTGCACGCTCAGGTTGACTCCAAGGAGGAAAGAGGCAGCCACTTTTTCACTTCTTATACAGAGTAGACTCTTTGCCGTAGAAGAGGTTTCACAGTGGGTGAGGGGGGCTGGAGGTCTTCCTTGAGAGCTAGGCCCCCCCAGTGACTTGAGGACCTCATTCCAGGCCCTAGAACCCAGGCAGCAGGATGGTGGCTGCCGTGAGCAGTGCTGTTATGGGGGACCCTTCCCTGGAGAATTTGGGGGGGCCGTGGCTCCTAACCTGGCTGGGCCTCAGAATCATGTGGGAGCACTTGTCGATGCCCAGGCCACACCCCGGACCTGTGGAGTCAGAACAGCCAGGGCTCAGGCCCCAGGCATGCGGGTTTGGGCAACATCTCCGGGAAAGTTGCTGGGTTCTGGAAGGTGTGGAGAGAGGACCCCCACGACCCTACCACGAAGCCTATTCTTACTGCCCCACCCCCTGCCCTTCCCCAGGGACCTTCTGAACCAAGGGTCCCCAGAAAACCCCCCAGCGGCTCCCCTGTGTTCGTCAACTTCCTTCTTCCTCAATGTGAGAGACCTGGGTGCTCCGCCCCTTGATCTGTGCCTCAGTCTCCCTGGTGTTGGAACGGGGCAGCCATTGTCCCCTCCCCTCCCCCCGGGGGCCTCCTTCCTGTCTTGTTGGCAGTCTCAGATGTGTCTGGTGTTTGCAGATCCTCTGAGGATCTGGGGGGTTTGGATTGAGGTGGCAGTGGGGTGACGATGCCCCCATTGAAGCCTCACCACGACGCTGAGGAAGGGTTGTATCATTCTCTTCCCGAGGCTCCAAGGAGCCAAGGGTTGGCCATGGCCATGTTCATCAGCGGGGCGTCTCATAGGCAGGGGGGTCTCGTGCAGGAGTGGGACTTGAACTTCTGCTCCGAGGGAGTGCTACTACGGCTAAGAGACACAGCCTGCGGGGACAGGGGCAGGGAGCCCCAGGCCTCTTGCCAACTCTAGACCATTCCCTGGGTGCCTTCGCTGGCTCTGTTCCTGGCTTTGTCCTCTGGGAGCCTTTCCACCTGCAGGGGTAGCTGGTGGTCACCTTGCTACTGTCCATGGTCAAATCTTGGTGTTCGTCAATCCAAATTTGGTAAGCCTAACTCTCTTAAACCTCCTCGTGCCTCAGTGTCTCCGTCTCTAGAATGGGGAAATAGTACCATCTTGTGGGGTTGTCATAAGGACACATAAATGAATGTTCCTAGAACAGTGCATAGATCACAGCCCCTGCTCTTGCTACTGTGAGACAGGCAGGGAATGTGCCAGGCTGTCCCTTCCTGCCCCCCACTTCCTTGCCTTTGCTCGTGCAGCGCCCTCAGCCAGCAGCTCCCTTCTCTTTCCATCATTGGCAACTAACTGTCATCCTGAATTAAATCCAGAATTCTGAATCTCTCCTTCTCTCCGCCCCAGCCATCTCTGACTGTGCATCTGAACAACTACTTCCTCCAAGCCCACCTCCCTTGACCTCCCTCTTTAGGCCCTGAGTTCTGAGAGGGCGTAGGGCCCGTGCCCCCAGCTCCCCTGCCCTCTCCCTCGCCTCTGTCTCCGCCCGCCTAGAAGGTGCTCAGGGAACTGCGTGTCTCAGTGGCAAAGCATTGCGTGGCCTGACTTGCTGGGGGACCTTGGGACGACTCCTTTGTGGGTGGGGGGGGAATCTCTTTTCGCACCCTGGTGTTCTAGGTCTCCTCTGTCTTGGAGTGTGGCCTTCAGGGAGGGAGGAAAAGATGAGAATCTGTTGGTGAGGCTCTCTTCTGAGGAAGGAAGGTCCCCCTGCTGTATAAAAAATCAGCTGAGTTGTTGCTTGAAAAAACAAAGCAAAAAAGAAAAAGCATAAACCAACAACAAAAAACTCCGCCAGCGAAGAGCCAGACCCAGTGCGGAGGGTACTGCAGGGGTTCCTGGGGGTTGGGTGTGAGAGTGGGCAGAGGGTGGGTGCATCCTGATGACAAGTGTCTTCGGGAGAGGCCACCCCGGGGTCCTCCCTGCCTCCCGCTCCAGTGCTCCGCCCTCTGCTGCCTGGCCCGCCTTTCCCACGCTGCTGGGGGCAGGGGTGGGAGGTGGGGAGCAGGACTGGCCCCAGCTGGGTGCCTGTTGATCGCATCCTCCTAGTTGTTCTCCCCCAACAGGGCTGTGCTCCCCATCTTAGGGGTGAGGCCAGCACAAGTGTGCCGGGAGGTGAGCCTTATTTCTGGAAGTCACACAGCCCCCTGGAGGGAGGGCCAGACTTGAACTAGGAGACCCCAGGGGCTGTGCTTGTGGTGTGAGTGGGGCGGTTGGCTGGAGCTCAGGGCTGCTGGCCTGGGTAAGCAGTGTGGCCCCAGCCCCTCTGAGGTCCCGGTTGGGCCTGGCAGTTTGGCTTATAGTGTGACAATCCCCACCCCACCCCGTGGGCTAGATTAGCTCCGCTCTGTAACTGGGGAGGAAGAGTCACTTTCTGCTGTAACCTGACCCTAATAACCAGTCCCCATGTTCCGGGCCCCTGACTCCAACAAAAACTCACCCTTGCCCTGTCTCTCAATAAGCACTGTTTTATTAACCCCACCCCCAGTGCTGCCCCCCTTTAGCTGGTCCCAGCCCATGGCCTCCATTTCAGCCCCCACAACCCCCTCACCAAACTCAATCACAAAGCAGACCCAGCTGGGCTCCAGGCGACTTCCGGTCACCCCCAGTCTCAGCTCCCAGTGAACATCGCTCCGGGCCCCAGTCCCCTCCTGGCCTGGAGCTGATCTTCCCGAGGACTCGCTGTAGGGTCAGGTATAGGAAGAAGGCCCAGACCTCTCCGACGTCTCTAATGGGCTGGTCTGGTCTGGGGGGGCCCAGGGAGTTCTGGCCTCAAGTGGGCCTCCAGGGTCCCCTCCTGGGCTGCTGTGGTCAGATCCTGACTCAGAGGCCAAATCCCTAGACACGGAAGAGGACTTGGTGGGGTCAGGAGCCTCCTGGATGCCCAGCTTGTTGAGAAATTAGTTCGGGCGCCAGTTAGGAAAAAGCCCACTCTGTTTTGTTAGGATGCGGTTGTACTGAAAACACGGGCCTCGCTGCCCATCTTAAGAGGAGACCGGAAGAGCGTGGGTGAGAGCCGGGGCCATGACACAAATGCATTTGGACGGGGCGGGGACACCCCTGCTCCCCTCCTGCCGTTCTCCCCACTTCACCCTTCCCGCCGGCTGGGAGCAGGGGTCACCCAGGCACTGGGGTCCAGCGACATGGGACTTGCCTCCTCTCCTGAAGATCTCCCGCAGGGCGAAGGGGCTGAGCAGAACCTTCTGGGTGGAGAGAACAGAGAGAAGAGCCCTGCAGGCCGGTCAGGCCCTGTGCACAAGCCCAGTAAGCCAGCCCACCTAGGTTCTCCCTGCAGGAGCAAGCAAGACCCCCCTACCCCGACCCCCACCAACACCTCCCCCTTCCCGGACACTTCACCAAGGTTACCTGGCACCTTCTGCAGGAGGTGGGCTAAGGGTAGGGTCGTTTGAATGGGATGTTCCCCTCTAGTGCCTGTGGAACAGCACCTGGCTCCTGATCCCGAGCCAGCCCCCCCCCAGACCCCTCTTGGGGGTGTCCCAAGACCCCGAATCCCGGACTGACTGAGCTGGAACAGTTTCAAGCCCGCTCCATATCAGAAGCGGCTTGGGAGCGTCCTAGAGGCTCAGTCCACTCTAGAACCCACTCCTCAAGCCCGGGGGGATTCTCCTGCTCCACCAGGCTTAGAAACCAGTGTCCAGGGCACTTCACTCATTTTACAGATGGGGACACTGAGGCCTGGGTGTCCAGGGCCTGGCTCTCAGTCCAGCGCCCTTTCCCATGTCCTGTCCCCAGAGGACCCCCTTGCTGTACTGACTGTTTCTAGGCTGCTCTGAAGCATCCCTCCTTCACACGTTTGGATGTGGGAGAGGGTGAAATCTAGGGAAGATGAAGTTGGGGGACAAGCAGCACTGGGAGAGCCCCCTCTGAGTGGACTCCTTTAGACACACGCTGCCCTGCAGCACCATCTGGTGGCACATTCTGGTGTTAAGATTTCTTTCCATCCAGTTTACAGGGGGTCCAGCGCTCCGCTTGGCTGGTCTCCGAGGTTGGGATGGACCTGGGGGTAACGATGAATCCACATTCCTCTCAGGGCTCGAGGCTCTGGTGGGGCCTCCAAAGGCTGAATAGTCAGTCTGACGCCCAGCCAGCCAAGGCGGCACCATAATTCAGTGATGGATGAAGGAGGTTAGTTTTCCTGGTGGCTGACACCCGCCCCCCCCCCGCCCCTGGGGGGCATGCCCAGGAGCCGTCCTGGGTGGCCGGCCCCTCGGGGGCAGCGCTGTGCGGGCAATCTTTTGTGCTTCCCGGAGGACCCACAGCATCACAGCAAGAAGGGAGCTGACGGTTGCTCAGCACTCAGCACTCCCCAGGCGCTTGGAGAGTCCCCGTCTTGGCCCTCATCCCTTGCCACGCAGTCTTACCATTTCCATTTCTTAGATGAAGAAACTGAGGCACAGGCATAGAAAGTAACTTGCTCAAAGCTGCCCCGTAGGTTGTACAAGTAACACATATGGAGGATGTGTTACCTGGCAACCCCTCCGCCGAGGGCCTTGCATGTCGCCTTCGTGACCCCCGCCCCACGCACGTACGCTAGCAGCCCCACTGTCGGGGTTCAGAAAGGAGAAATACCTTGTCCGGGGTTGAGCTTCGCCGGTAAGCGGTAGGGCTAGGATTCGAGCCCAGGCAGCCCGGAGTCGGAGCCCATGCTTGCAACATCACCGTCCCCTCCGTCCGCGGCCCGCTGGCCCGCTGGCCTCACCTGCTGTCTGCGCTCTGTCCTAGGGCTCTAGAGGCCACGGGCATGATGCTCCGGGTCCTGGTTGGGGCTCTCCTCCCCGCAGTGCTGCTGGCCGCCCCACCGCCCATCAGCAAGCTGGCCCTGTTCCCGGACAAGAGCGCCTGGTGTGAGGCCAAGAACATCACCCAGATCGTGGGCCACAGCGGCTGTGAGGCCAAGTCCATCCAGAACAGGTGGGAGCCAGGGGGCATGAGCGGAGGGAGGCGGGGCCTGGGCTGCCGTGCCCGTCTCGCCATGGTGTCGCGGCCGCAGTGACCGTCTCCTCCTGCAGGGCCTGCCTAGGACAGTGCTTCAGCTACAGCGTTCCCAACACCTTCCCACAGTCCACGGAGTCCCTGGTTCACTGTGACTCCTGCATGCCGGCCCAGTCCATGTGGGAGATTGTGAGTACTCCTGCCTGCCCTGCCCAGCCTCCACCCAGAGCCTGCCCGGGCCTTGGCCACCGAGCTTATGAGCAAGGCCCCACTGTGTGCAGGGTCTGGGGCTTCTGCTGGGGATACAGTTGTGGTCCTAGCCACGCGATGGCTTAGGAATCTGACACCAGCGTGGACAGGACAAGGGATCTTGGGAAGCTCCATCCTGATGGCGGTCACATCCTGAAATCCTTTTAGTGGTGTCCCATTGTCTTAAGATGAGACCGAGATCCTTGTTGTGACCCACAGTGCCTGGCATTGCTTTCTTTCAGTCTCTCATACCTATTCTGCTTGCTATCACCACAGGGCCTTTGCACATGCTCTTTTCCCTCTTTGGAATACCTTGCTTCTCCTCCTTACACAGTTAACGTCTATTCATTCTTCTGCTCGTGGCTCAGCATCATTGTCTCAGGGCCCTTTCCCATCCCCCTGAGCACCGTGTGCCTCTGCTTTGACGTCTGTCACATCATAGTTTTCCATATGCATTTGGGTGACTTTGACAAATCTGTTTCCCCCACTAGACTCTGAGTTCTTTGAGGAATCATACCTGTTGTTGTGTCCGCAGAGCTGGCAGGGAGTAGGTGTTCCGTGGAAGGAAGCAGGGAGAGAAAAGGAAGGAAGGCAGGCAAAAGGAAGGGCCACTGGAAAAGTGACATTAGGGGAGGGCCAAGACCCTGAAGGGCTCAGTAGGGCCGGCTGAGCTGGGCTGGGGGGTTGGGATTGGGCTCTTTGAGGAAGTGATATCAGAGCACAGATCCGGAGGTTGAGTGGAAGGTAACCGGGCCAGTTTGGCACAGGTGGTAGCGGTGGGTTAGGCGAGGACCTTTCAGGCAGAGGAAACAGCATGTGCAAAGTCTCAGGCAGATGAGGCAGCTCAGAGTTGGCGGGTGGGGGGTGGCACAAGGTCAGGGGTGGAGAGGTCAGCCGGAGGCAGCTGAAGGTCCCGTGGGGCCTGAGTAAGGAGTCTGGACTTTTCTTCAAGTGCCCCGGGGTGCACTGAGGCGGATTTTAGGTAGGGGCGGCCATGTGGGTTTTCCCCTCAGGCTGCTGTGAGGGCGCCATTAAGGGGGTGGCGGAACTGCATTCCAGGAGACAGGTCGGGGGGCACCTGCACGGGCTCACCGCCCTCCCTGTGAGCTCACAGGGGTGTCCCGGGTGGGCTCAGGGATTCTGGGGTCTCTGGGATTGTTGGTCCCGTGAGGAATGCTGCCCTTGGGGCGTCCCTGCCAGCCCCGGACCTTTGGAAACGTGTCTTCTCTTCTCTCCTGCCCTCCCCAGGTGACCTTGGAGTGCCCCGGCCATGAGGAGGTGCCCAGGGTGGACAAGCTGGTGGAGAAGATCCTGCACTGTAGCTGCCAGGCCTGCGGCAAGGAGCCTAGTCACGGGCTGAGCGTCTACGTGCAGGGCGAGGACGCGCCGGGCTCCCAGCCGGGCACCCGTCCCCACCCCCACCCCGGCGGGCAGACCCCCGAGCCCGAGGACCCCCCCGGGACCCCCCACGTGGAGGAAGAGGGGGCTGAGGACTGAGGCCCCGACTCTTCCTCCCCTCTCGTCCCCTGTGGAATGTTGGGTGTCACCCTTGGGGGAACGGGGGTGGGGGGGAGAAAGGCTGACGCCCTCCTTTGGCACTGGATGGACTTGGATTCAGACTTGGACTTGGAATGCTTTCTGGTTGCCATGGAGATCTGAAGGAGGGGTTGGGGCCAGGCTGCACAATTTAATATATTCACGAGTGAGGGGAGGTCGCAGTGGTGTTCAGGGTTCTTTTTCGGAGGTGGAGGGGGGATTCTCTTCCTTTCTGCCTCCTTGTGATGTGCCTTTGGGAGGGGGAGGAGGTTGGCTGCGCTGCGGAGGTGGGTGCGGGGTCCTCACAGCCCCTGCTGGGGCCGGACCCCTGGGCTGCCCATGGTGGTGCTGGGGCCCTGAGCCCAGGGCGGGCGCCTTGCCGGCAGCAGCCTTGAGGGAGGTGCTGGGTCCTGGCCGGGGGGACCGCTGGGGAAGCTCGAGCCCCACAGGCTCCCCCAAAGGCCTCCCGGGCAGCGGTTCCCCAGTGGCACCAAAGTGGCCCCCCTCGATGGCATGCTTGGGAGTCAGGTCTGGGCAGGACCTTGCTGACTCATGGCCCGGAGCTGGGAGCCAGGCTTTCTGGGCCTCTCTGGCTTCCTTGGCTTTCCAGGGGGTGGAGGGAGGCAAGGGAGGAGCCTTCCTGGGCCCGGGGGAAGGGAGGACTCCCAGACCATCAGCAGAGTGGCCCTCACCTCCTCCTCTCCCACTGCCCCCCAAGTTCTGGGTCCCTCGGAAAACTGATGGAGCCAGCCTTTCCCCTCCTGGGGAGTTCTTTCTGAATATCGGATGGTGGGGAGGCTCCACAGGCGGCCCTGGGTGGGGTGGACTCTGGCTGAGCCTGAAGAAACTAGGCGAGGAGGGGAGTGTCCATGGCACCAGTGTCCCCACAGCTCTCTGGCAACCGATCCCACCCATCACCTCCCTCCCAGCTGCACTTTAACCCAGAGGGGGAGTGGGGTCCTGGGGACGGGGCGGGCGGGCTGTGAGGAGCGCCCCTTTGGGACCCATTCCTGCTGGTGTCTGCTCCTCTGACCCCGGGGGCTGGGGGTGCTCCGGCCCTCACGGCTGTTCCAACAAGAGCTTCTGGAGCTTGTAACCAGTAGACTGTTTTCCCCGACGGACCCTGAGTTTTCTCATGAATAAATTCATTCAATGCCTGTGTTCTCTTCCTCACTGTGGGAGGCTGGGAGGGGGGCTCTGCTGACCCAGGGTACCCCAGGGGTCCTCGCTGAGGCCTAGGGGGAGGGGGCTAGACTGCACAGTGAGCCCCCCAAGCACACCCTCCCTCTCACTCTCCTGCCGTGTTGTGTGCCCATGGGTCCTGCTTTCCTGGCTGCCACCTCTTTCCTTGGATGTCCATTTCTGGCCCCGTATGTAGGGGGGGTGGGCCTCCAGACCAGGCACTCCCAATCTCGACCTTGGTCCCTTGGGCTTGCCTCCTGCCATCTCTTTTCCCCCTCACAGTGAGCCAGCATCAGCCCTTCCCTGAACCCCAGGCTCGCCCAACCTAGAAGGGGGAAGAAACAAAACCAGTGGTTCTGAATGAATATACGAGGTGGGGTGCTGTACTAAGTACTTCACATAAATTAACTCACTCAATCCTCACCACCACCCTGTGACGCAGGGATTGCCCTCAGTTTACAGAGGAGGCGTCTGAAGAGCGAAGGGATAAGTCATCTGCGCAGGGTCCTGCGGTTCAGAAATAGCCAAAGGACTCGAGCCCAGTGAGGCCTAATCACTGCTCTCAGTATAACTTCAGCGGTCGCCATTTGTTAATCAACTACTATGTGCCAGGCTGGGTGCCTCACCACCTCACGATGACCCTATTTGTTTGGTATCATTACCCTGATGCCATGTGGTCCCCCCACATTCTCCATTGAGACACAGCAGAGCTGGTGGTGTGTGTGACGGCTCTGACCCTTTCTTCCTCACACGCATCGCTGTAAACACCGTATACCAGACAATTTGCATATATTATTTCTAGGCCATGGAAAATCCTCCTTTTGCAAATAAGGGCATTCATGCCCTGGGACTGATGCGCCCAGGCTGGGAGGCAGCCCTGCAGGGAGTCTAAGCTGGCGCCCTCTAGCGACGAGGATTGTGTACTACACACATGATTTCCCCAGTGGACACAGCCTTCCCTTCATGACCGCTCTGCGCTGTTGGGCAGGTTGTGTGTGCTTCCCAGGTCCAGGACGGCGCTCGTTGGACAGACCCATCCATGGGGGACTTGACATGAATCACAGAGACGTACACCTCCTGTATGCAGACTTCAGCGGCCCCTAGTCTGGTAGGGACAAGCCCTGGCCACATTATCAGCCATTCTATACCGAAGGTGGTGAGGACCGACGGGAGCGCACAGAGAAGATGCTGCGTGGCTTCCAAGGACTCAGAGGCCAGGTCCAAACGAACGACTTCCTGGGACCGTGTCCCTGGTGCCGGACTTCTGAGGCCCAAGCACCGTCTTGGCAGGATGAATCTTGGTCAGGAGCCGCCTCCATCCCGTGTATGGAACAAGGTGGTGTAGACATATAAAGAAATTAAGAGGCTCGTTGGAAAGAAAGCAGGAAGGTGGCTCGACGCGGCTGGTGGCAGTCTGGAATGCTAGCCAGAGTTCGGACCTCATTCTCTTTGCAGTAAGCGCCCGGGAGGTGTCAGAGGCGGGTTTCGGGGTGAGACCGGCGGCGTTGACAGCAGTGGTGCAGGCAGGAGATGAAGGACGCCAGAATTGGGCGGGGGCAAAGGCGTTGGGGAGGCGGGGCCAGGCAGGAGAGGCGCCGCTGATTGGATGCGGGAGCAGCAAATGGGCGGAGCCAGATTTGATTGCCGGCCGAGTCTTGAGAAGCGGCACTAGTTGTGCCAGCCTGCCAATGGGAGTGAGGTGTGGGGTGGTGACTTCGATTTTCCTTCTGGCCAACCTCAGGCTGAACCACCCAGGGAGCCCCCGCCCCACAGCAGTGGTGCGAGGACCTAAAATCTGTACAAGGGATTAACGCGGACAGCACAGGCCCCTCTCCGCAAGAGCGGGTGAGTAATTAGCTCCAGCTTCCCCGCGCCCTTGGCCCAGGTGGAGCCTACAACTCCCAGCTAGTTTTCTTCCCCTGCTCCTTGCCTCTGGGAATATCCAATCAGTCTGGGTTCAAATCCTGGATGGGCCACTTCCTAGCTGTGTAATCTTGAGGAGGCCGGTTAAACTCCCTGAGACTTAGTTTCCCCATCTGTAACATGGGGACTAATGATCACACCTCTCCTGCTCCCGGTTTTACATAAATTAATGTACAAATGGAGCTTGGTACGGTGCCTGGCACGGAGTAAGACCTTGAAAAACGACAGTTGTTGGGGCAGCTGGCAGGCTGTCAGCAGAGCATGCGACTCTCGATCTCAGGGTCCTGAGTTCAAGCCCCACGTTGGGTGTAGAGCTTACATTAATAAACAAAACACACATACACAAGAAAAATGCCAGCTGTCGTTCTAATTATTGAGAATGAATGATTGGGTCACAACTGCTGGTGGATGGGCTGATGGTTGTGTTCATTCACTCATTCACTGAACAGATGTTTACTGAGGAGCCTAATCTATGCTGAGCATATGGCCGTGAACAAAACTGACCACAACCACAAGGAATTTATCCAGTTAATCAACGTCTTCTGCAAAAGCAGCTTTGGGCAGACCTCACAACCTCCCTGGACCTCCGTTTCTCCGTCCCTGTAATGCAGAGCTCAGCCAGGCATGGAGGTCTGAGGCAGAAGACTTTAGAAGAGTTCCATTGTGGCACCAGCTTTTTCCTCCAGAGAGGGAGCTCCCCATGGCTAGAAGTAATCAAGAAAAGGCTGAGCATCCCTGGAGGTCCCTCTCTACCCTGAAACATTAAGGATGTCTAGGACTTTATTATTCCACGAGAAAAATGATAGACTTTAAGAGTACACACATGGAGCTTCCGAAAAGTTCATATATTCAAGATAATACCAGTGTGGCCACAAGGTGGCACCACTACATGGCCCAACCTAGAAAAAAATTTTTATAAAAAACATTTTGGGGGTCGCCTGGGAGACTCAGTTAAGCATTGGACTCCTTTTTTTTTTTTAATTTTTAAATGTTTTTTAAAATTTATTTTTTAGACAGGGAGAGACAGAGTATGAGAGGGGGAGGGGCAGAGAGAGAGAAAGGGAGACACAGACTCTGAAGCAGGCTCCAGGCTCTAAGCTCTCAGCACAGAGCCCGATGTGGGGCTCAAACCCATGAACTGTGAGATCATGACCTGAGCTGAAGTCAGACGCTTAACCGACTGAGCCACCCAGGTGCCCCAAGTGTTGGACTCTTGATTTTGGCCCAGGTCACAATCTCCCAGTTCTGGGACTGAGCCCCATATCAGGCTCTGTGGTGACAGCTTGGAGCCTGCTTGGGATTCTCTCCCTCCCCCTCCCCTGCTCATATGTGCTCTCTCTCTCTCTCTCTCAGAATAAATAAATAAACACGAAAACCCAAACATTTGTGAATTTGTCCTCCAGAATGAACAAATATTGATAAATTTGTCATATTTTATTTAGGCTTTTTTTAAAAAAATAAAGGCCCTGAGTCCACAGAGCCAATGGGATCCCAAGTCTGGACTAACGGTTTTCAACCTAGAGCTTGGTGTCCTGTCCCCTGGGGGCACAGCAGGCACTGTCATGGGGTACAGGTGGCATTTCCAGGAAGGACAGGCTGCCGCCTCCTCCTGCATAGACCCATCTGTCGGCAAGACTGGGCTCTGAGCACCAAATAGTGGCCCGACGGTGGATGGGGCGCTGCAGGGTCTTGAGGTGTTTCTGTCTTGGGTGTTGGACAGTCCTGAGTTTCAGTTCCATTTGATCTCTTGCTGCTGGTGACCTTGGGTGAGGCCCTTGGCCTCTCTTGAGCCCCAGTTTAACACTTACATAGCATTACTGTAGTGGTAGGAATAATGGAGTCAAGCCGCTGGAACATAGCAGGAATCTTCAGCTCGGGAGGTATTTCCTTCTGGTTTCTGTGGAGGGAAAAAGACCCCCTTCCCCTCCGATTCCGTCCGATTATGCTGCCCTCCATTTTCTTTTCTTCCCTATAGCAGCGATCCGTGTAGTGACTTTAGAAGTCTATTGCGCGTGTTGTTTACTGTCGGTCTCCTTCCACTAGAATGTAAACCCCACGAAGCTGGAAGTTGGTTGTGGTTACAGTAGTGTCCTGATTGGTCAGAACAGTGCCTAACACCTAGTAGGTGCTCAATAGATGTTTGTGGAATGAATGAGTGGAGGCCCCAGTATTGATCTGTGAAGTGTCTGGTAGAGATGTCTTAGCTAGGAGGAGGAGACACAGAAGGGGGGGGGTCACCTTCCGGGGGTGTTACACCGACCCCTCCACTTGCGGTGGCTCTACCTCTTCCGGCCTAGGGATCCCCGAATCAGAGACTTCACCCTCGGGACCCGAGGCTGTCGGGAATGTAGGTTTCCACTCAAAGGGCCCACGAAGGAGGTAACCTGCTGTTTAAAGGTTTGAAGGAAGCATTATATAGGTTAGTATGTATTCCGGTTACTATTATATATGTACATATGTGCATACATATGTGTGAACACACTGGAGGTCAAGCGAGCACCCCAGTAGCACCCAACGCCCCCCCTCCTGCGGGTGGGCCGCCCCCAGTCCTAGGCAGCGGCGGCCAAGCCCCTCCTGAGTTTCCTCGTGCGCCGCCGCCACGAGAGGGTCGGAGGGGAGGGTGGGGGGTGGAGGAGGCCAACGTTGGGGCTGCGACCCCGGGGTGCGGAGGACCCCGCTCGCTGCGGGGCGGGGGCTCGGCTGTCCCCGCCCACCGCGGGGCGGAGCGCAGGCTCCGCGGCGCTGGGACCGCGCGCTCCTGGAAGCGCCACCGGCTCCGTCGCGCGCGCCTGCCCCTCGCGGCGCCTCCCGGGCTCCCTGGGCGCCTGCCCGGCCCGCGGCCGCCTCCTCCTCCCCCAGCCCCGCGGCGCCCGCCGCAGTCGCCGGCCGCGGAGCAGCGCCGAGCGCCCAGGTACCGAGCGCGGGCGGGAGCGGGGCCGGGGACCGGGCGGTGGCGCGGCCGCCGCCGCTGCTGTCCCCGCGGGTCGGCCCGGCGTCCTCCCGCACGCCGCAGGGGGCCGTGACCGCCCGAGCCCGGGCTGCCTCTGCGCCGGCTCGGAGACCTGCCTGCCCCACCGGGGGCTTTGCTGTGGCTCGCTCCCCCCATCCCCCACCCACCCCCAAGTCACCGCGGTACGCCCACTTGCCGCGGAGGAGGCTGCCCCGGTTGAGCGCGTCCCCTGCTCCCAGCTCCCGGGGTCCCCGCCCCAGCAGGCGTCCCCGCCCGGATCTTCCCGCCCGCCCCCTCTAGGGGGCTCCGCTCCGACCCATCCAACCGTCCAGTCACTTGGCGTCTCGTCCTGCCGACTTCCCGCCCGCTCTCGCTCTGCGCATCGTCATGTGCCCCCTCCCAAACTCCCTACCAGTTTGCTCCGTGTCCCCACCTCACACCGTATAACCCCTCCCCGTCTTCCTGGGTCGTTGCCCTATCATCTAGTGTCCCTGTCCCGCTCTTCCCACCCGATCCCTGGTGGGGGTCTGTTCTCACCGACGACGCCCAGCCAGCCTCCGGCTCCTCCAGGCCCCTCGCCGAGTCCCCCCGCCCATCCTACCTCGCCCTCCGGACCCCTCTTGGGCCTGACGTCCTCGCCCTCAACTCCTCGCCCCCATGGTCCCAGAGCCTGGCCCTGCCAGCAACAGCACCCCAGACTGGGGGTCGGGGCCGCCGTCGGACCCGGCAGGCAGCGGCTGGGTGGCGGCCGCGCTGTGCGCAGTCATCGCGCTGACGGCGGCGGCCAACTCGCTGCTCATCGCGCTCATCTGCACGCAGCCCGCGCTGCGCAACACGTCCAACTTCTTCCTGGTGTCGCTCTTCACGTCGGACCTGATGGTGGGGCTGGTGGTGATGCCGCCGGCCATGCTGAACGCGCTGTACGGGCGCTGGGTGCTGGCTCGCGGCCTCTGCCTGCTCTGGGCCGCCTTCGACGTGATGTGCTGCAGCGCCTCCATCCTCAACCTCTGCCTCATCAGCCTGGACCGCTACCTGCTCATCCTCTCGCCGCTGAGCTACAAGCTGCGCATGACGCCCGCGCGCGCCCTGGGGCTCGTCCCGGGCGCCTGGAGCCTGGCCGCGCTCGCCTCCTTCCTGCCCCTGCTGCTGGGCTGGCACCAGCTGGGCCGCGCCCGGGCCCCTGCCCCGGGCCAGTGCCGCTTGCTGGCCAGCCTGCCCTTCGTCCTCGTGGCCTCGGGCCTCACCTTCTTCCTGCCCTTGGGCGCCATCTGCTTCACCTCCTGCAGGATCTTGCTGGCCGCCCGCAAGCAGGCCGTGCAGGTGGCCTCCCTCACCACCGGCATGGCCGGCCAGGCCTTGGAGACGCTGCAGGTACCCGGGGTGCGCAGGCAGAGCCGGGCTTGGGGGGATGGAGAGGAAGGAGCAGCCGTTGGGTACCCGCGGGGCATCTATCACTTAATACGTGCACTTGCTGGTGACCTCCAAGTGGCTATTTCCAGCTCCCACCTCTCTGTTGTGCTCTAGACGCCATGCTGACTGGCCATAGGACAGCTCCAGCAGGGCGTGGGGCAGGCTTCTCGAAGGTTCCATGTGCAAAGGGAATTCCCGGGTCCCAGCCCTGCCTCCCTACCCCTTTCCAGTCTCTCCCATAATGGCAGATGGCATCATGGTGGCATCACCCGACAGAAACTTAGGAATAATTTTTCTTACTCATGCTCATGGGATACATTAGCAAGGCCTGTTGGCGCTGCCCTCCTAAAGCCATGCCACTTCCAATGCCACCCTCCCCATCCAGACCACCAGTGCTTCTTCGCTGGGGGCCTTTGCTCTCCCACTGGCCTCCCCTGCCTCCACTCCGGGCCCACTCCTGTCCATTCCCTACACAGGAGCCACAGCAATTGACAAAACAAAAGTGATCCCATCAGGTTTTTTTTTTTTGTTTTGTTTATTTGTTTTGAGAGAGAAAGAAAGAGCGCACACTGGGGGAAGAGGCAGAGAGAGAGGAGAAAGAGGGGAAAGAGAGAATCTGAGGCAGGTTCCGCTCCGTCAGCACGGAGCCTGACGTGGGGTTTTGATCCTATGAACCATGAGATCGTGACCTGAGCCAAAACCGAGAGTCAGAGGCTTAACCGACTGAGCCGCCCCGGCACTCTTAAGATAAAAGGGGAGGCCTCGGAATCCGGTGCTGCCAGCCTCTCTAGCTTCACTTCCTCCCCTTGCCCTTTCTCTGCACCAGCGCATCATCCATCTGGTGCCTCCCGGGAGCCTCAGAAGGCACCAGATGGACTCCCGTGTCCAGGACTTTGCATTGCTCTTCCTCCTGCCTGGAACGCTCTTCCCCTGGGGCTGCCCTGCCTGACTGCTTTCCAGCTCCCAGGTCACGTCTTCCCAGAGTCCGTCCCTGACCACTCTGTCTCCAGACTCATCTGCACTCCCTCACCCTGCTATTCTCTGTCCTGATCACGGGTTTATTTGTTGAATTATTCATTGTCTATCTTCCCTACTAGAATGTAAGCTCCATGAGGGCTGGACACCTCTGGGTTGGTTTTCATCCCCACTGTACACAGTAGGTGCCTACTAATTACTTGTGAGGGGTAAGACCCTGCAGTGTCTGGAGCAGACTGGCTGCTCTCGTCACTCAGGCCATATGGCACCTGAGTCGTATTGTCTATTGTCCAAAACCCCCAACGAATGGGGGTTTAGGTTGACCAGGCCTGAACCCCAGAGAATTAGGTCACAGGCTCCGACGAAGGTCTTGACTTGGCTCTCCCATTTTTTTCCAAGTTTATTTATTTTGAGTGAGTTGGGGGGAGAGAATTCCAAGCAGGCTCTGCATTGTCAGCACAGAGCCCAGTGTGGGGCTCGAACTCATGAACCTTGAGATCATGACCTGAGCTGAACTGACTGAGTCACCCAGGCGCCCCATCAGCTCTCCAGTCTTGCTCCGTCCACCCGGTGGAGGAGGCTGCTGCAGGATGGGGGGCGCCCGGAGGTTTGGGGGGCTGGGGCTGAAAGGCAGTTCTGCAGAGCAGCTTGCCTGTCCCTCCCCAACATTGTGGCCCATAAAGCAGGGGGGGACAGGCTTTTGGTGGACAGGGGGTCCTGGCAAAGCAGTCTTACTCCCGCCCTTCATCTGTCTGTACTTGGAGAACATTCCTGAATCGCACTAGGAGGTGGCTGTGACCCTGACTTGGTTCTCCGGTTTTAGGAAGGCTGCCGTGGGCCATCCACACTCTCTCCCTGGGTTCTTGCAAAGGGGCACTTCCCAAACTTCAGGCTTCTGGAACCGCTGTGGCATATCTACCTCCCTCCTTCCCGCCCCACCCCCCACACGCCTCAAGTGGCTTCCTCCCTGTGTACTTAGCATTTTCTCTAGATCATTTCACTTATCTTTTTCCTTCCATGCATTTGTTTAGAAAGGAAACTTCTTATCTCTCCTGGAAATGGAAACTCGGTACCTTTGTCATAAACGGAAGGCAATCACAAAGATAGCTTCAGTGAGCGCAGGAGCCCGGCCGTGTTCCAGAAGCCTGGCTCAGTGTGATTGGAGTGGCCGAGCCCCAGGTCCACTTCGTCTCTGGCGTTAGCGGGATGTTAAAGGCACAGCGGCACTCACGCGAGACTTTCTCTGGGCGTGACCAGAGGAGCTGGAAGGATGCTGGACCAGCCTACGGTTCTCACTCTGTGGTTTGGTTATCTTCTGGGTCCGCTTACACCGAAGGTCATCTTCCATTTCTGTGCTCTGGCAAGTTCTGCTCTAGTGACTAAGGACGCAACTAAGGTGTTGGCGAGCTTGGGGTGGGACTGGGCGGCGCTCTCCGTTCTGACAGTACTTATGACCCACTTTTCTTTCCATGAAGCCAGAGACCGTGGCCTGGGCAGGAATCCCCCGGGGGTGCTGACAGCTGCAGCCCCACAGTCTCTGAGCGCTCACTATGTGCCGGGATAAGCAGATAACTAATCTACTCTCCCAAACACCCACCAGGCAGCCACCACCATCATCCCTGTTTGACAGATGGGGAGACTGAGGTTCAGAGAGAGAGAGAGAGGAGGAGGTGTCAGACCGCACCACTGACCTTGCCCCTCAGCAGACCTCCGCATGCCTGTTTTCCTTATTGCTCAGACAGTCGCCTGCATTTGGGGAATTTGCTTCTTGGGATATGGCCTCCAGCCCGTCTTCCTGGGTCACCACCCGTTTCCTCCCACCCAAGCTGACCTGCCTCAGAGACTGGGCCTTCAGCGGGCAGCGGAGGCTCAGCGCCTGGGCCTAAAGGAACTGATGCGAACACAGCTTCTGTTCAGTCTCATCAGGGGGTTGAATGAATGAATGAAACTTCTGTTCATTCTCACGTCTCCAAAGGGTGCACCAGACCCCTTTCCTCCTGTCCCCAGCCTGACTTAGCCCTTAGCTCCCTTCCCCAGTCCGGCCGCTAGCTTCCCCACAAGGGAGGGGTGGGGGACGTGCATTTCTGAAGCCCCAGCTCCCCTGGGGGGGAGGACATGGTAGCTAAGCGGGCTTGAGCATTTTACTCTCTCCTGCTCCTCCCCCCCCCCATCTACCTGGTTATTTGAACACAGTTTTCAGAAGCCACCGTTAGCTCAGTGGTTTCAGCCAGGCTTTCCCGGTTCTGCGGCCATGAGAAAGGGGTCCCACTTACAGCTGAGGCAGGGACTGGGCTGGGGATGAAGTGAGGGGCGTGGGAGGAGCGGTGTCAGAGTGAGTGAGATGCTGCCAGGGCAGGGGGGAGGGAGAGAGAGAGATCTGTGCCAGGGTGGGCTGGTGCTCATCCTCGGGAGGGACGTGCGTGGGAGCTCAGCGACGGGGAGCAGCCGGAGAGGAGGTCTGCCCAGGAGTCTGGCCTTCCCAGCCTGTCTGGTGCCAGGGCCTGCTGCCCTCTCCCCTCCAGCTTCCTCGGCACCTCATCTTTCTCCCCTTCTCCCACCCCTCTCTCCTCCAGACCCACCTCTCCCCCTTCTCTGCCTTCCTTCCACATCTCCCCGTCTTCCTCTCCCCTGCCTCTCCCATCAGCTGCTCCCCCTCTCCTCCTCCGCCCTCACCCAACTCTGCGCCACTTTGTCTTAGTGATCTGCCTTCCCTTCCATCGCTGTCCTTCCTCCTCCTCAGCGGAGGCTGTGATCACAGAAGTATCTCGGGGGCGGAGGAGGGGGCCGAGCTGGGGAGAGGTTGCAGGGGAGCGATGCTGAGCACGGCAGCCTTGGCTGCTGTGGGTGCAGAGCTCGTGCATCCGGCCGGTCAGGGGTTCGGGTCCTGCGTCCTCCCCATCACTGCTGGTGACTTTGGACAAGCCATTCACCTCCTTCTGCCCCAGAGGAATGCCATCTATCACATGAAGCTGTTTTGAAGGATCAATGAGATAATATATATAAACCTGGCACAAACTGGGTGCTCAGCCAGTGGTAGTTCCTCCCCTTTCCTCTTGGTGGTAAGATACACGGTTCTGGAGAAATGATCCCTTTGAGACTTTCTAGGGGGGAAATCCCCACGATTGCCGCCAACAGCAGCAACATCATTATAATCAGAGTGTTGAGCTGGACTCATGACAGAAATGATAATACTGTGTGCCAGGCGCAATTTGGGTGACTTTATGCAGATTATTTTAGTTAATCCTGACTACAGTCCTATGGGGGTAGATGCCATTGTACCTGCCGTCTGACAGATGAGAAAGCTGAGGCTCAGAGAGGTGAAATGCCTTGCTTGAGGTCACACAGCCAGTTAGTAACAGAGCCATGATTTGGACCCAGACAAGTCTGGCTCCACAGTCTGTCTTAGAATCCTTATGCTATGAGTAGGTGATTGTGAAAATTTAAAAAAAGTTTTTACATTTATTTATTTTTGAAAGAGAGTGAGACAGAGCGTGAGCAGGGGAGGGGCAGAGAGAGAAGGAGATGCAGAATCCCAAGCAGGATCCAGGCTCTGAGCAAGCGTTCAGCACAGAGCCTGATTCGGGGCTTGAAACCATGAACCGTGAGATCATGACCTGAGCTGAAGTCAGATGCTTACTGACTGAGCCACCCAGGTGCCCCAATTGTGAAAATTTTAAATTGCACAAGGGAATACATGAATCCACTTTAAAATAAAAATTCAGGAGGTGCCTGGCTGGCTCAGTGGATAGAGCATGTGATTCTTGATCTTGGGATCATGGGTTCAAGCCCCACATTTGGGGTAGACGTTACTTTAAAAAGTAAATAAAAAATAAATAAAAGTCCAGCCATATGGATAAAGTGAAAGACCCTCTCAAATTCCATGTAATCACCTTCCATTCCCAGGGACGCTCTTATTAATTTAAGATATGTCTTTCCACTGCTTTTTCTTTGTGTTCCCATATTTGTTTATGACCCAAAGAGACTTAGTGCTTTGTTTTGTATATATCTTAAGCAATGGAATCACATTGTACCTATTATTTTGCAACTTGCTATTATCACTTAATATTGATTTAAAAAAATTTTTTAAATGTTTTTGTTTATTATTGAGACAGAGAAACAGAGCATGAGTGGGGGAAGGTCAGAGAGAGAGGGAGACACAGAATCTGAAGCAGGCTCCAGGCTCTGAGCTGTCAGCACAGAGCCTGATGTGGGGCTCCAACCCACGAACTGTGAGGTCATGACCTGAGCCAAAGCCGGATGCTTAACCGACTGAGCCACCCAGGTGCCCCACTTAATACTGATATTATGTCTTGGGGATCTTTTCATTTGATCGATTATATTCTTTTAAACATCTGTGTCATAGTCTATAGTGGGAATGTACAATGGTTTATTTAACCACTATCTTTCCATGCATGTTAAGGCTGTTTCCAGTTTTTTTCCTCTCAGGAATAGTGTTGTGATACATGTTTCAGTATATCCCAAGTGTACAGATATGTGTACAGGTACTTTAAAAAAAAGTTTACTTATTTTTGAGAGAGAGAGTGCGAGTGGGAGAGGGCAGAGAGAGAGGGGGAGACAGAATTCAAAAATAGGTTCCACACTGTCAGTGCAGAGCCCGATTTGGGGCTCGAACTCACCAAACTGTGGGATCATGACCTCAGCCGAAATTAAGAGTCACCTTCAACCGACTGGGCCACACAGGTGTCCCATGTGTTCAGGCATTTATGGAACATGGGAACCTGTAAGTGCAATTGCCTCCTGGAAGGGGCACTGCCAAGTTGTCCCCCAGGTGACTCTGGTGGTGACATGCATATATGAGGGGCAGGCAAACTGCAGAATGTGGCCATGAGGGGCCATGAGGTGCTTACAGGGCAGAGAGAAGTGGTCAGGGTGAGGCTGGCATCAGCTAGACTTCAGGGTGAGGCTGGTGGTTGCCACCGGCTCCTGCTCCATGAGGGCTTCTTGCTGACGGTGGTGGGGGTTTCTGCAGCCCCCCCCCCCAAATGGAAGGAGTGCAGTGAGGTGGAAGACGTGCAATTTCTGGAGCTAAAAAGAACTTTGAATCCCTGACTCAACACTTACCTGCTGTGTGACTTCTGGCAAGTTGTTTTGCCTCTCTGGACATCACCTGCAAAATTGGGATGATAATACCTACCTTGTACTGGGACAATGTGACCTGGGAAATTTCCCTGTGCTCTCTGAGCTTTGTCCTTTTGTCTATGTTTTTGGGTCAACTCTTTGGAGAGAAGAAGAGAAAGAAAAACCCAGGGTTTCCCCAGGAAGATTCCTAGAGAGGGAATCCGAGGCCATCTTTAATTCCTTATCTGGAACTCCCTCTCTGATGATCGCTCCCCAATATTCCCCCCATTGTCTCCGTTCCCCAGTGCCACAGAGCTCTGACAAGGTCAAGGCTGTCGCTTGCTCTGCCCAGGTCACCAGAGGTCAGGGGATACCTATATGGGTGGCCCTCTGAGAATGGTGGCTCCCTCCTCCCCTACTGGCTGTCCCCATTGATGCCAGGAATTTGAAGGCATGGCAGATCTTTGGGGGAAGCAGGAGTCTCTCCTTCAAGTTGACCATGGTGGGTCTACAGAAGCTATATATAGTCTACTCTGGAAAGGAGAAAATGAGAAGAGGAAAGAGAAAAGCAGATCCTTTTTTCCGCCCTTGCCACACTATAGCATGGTGAGTCAGAGCATCTGTCCTGACATCAGTGCTGCTTTGGGGAGCCTGAGTTGCTGGCAGGAGGACAGGGCTTTGGAGGGTACTCAAGACTTCCCCACCTCCAACACGTACTACTGAACCGACATCAGGGCTACCATATGTTTAGCACTTACTCTATGTCAGGCACTGTGCATGCATTTATTATCCACAGCCTCACGACTCCACAGCTGAGTATTGTTTTTCCCATTTTACAGATGTGGAAACAGAGACTGTCTCAAGATCACAGAGCGAGTAAGTGGTAGAGGCATGACTTGAAGCCAGATCACTTGTCTTTACAAACCCAGCTCTTGCCTCCGCACAGTGCTGTCCCACTGAGACAGAGGGGTGAAATCAAGGGCTTCTCATAGGCTGCTTTGTGAATTTGTCCTCGGTATTCATATAGCCAGATTCCATCTGGATAAACATACTGATAAACTCCCTGGTGGGAATTACAGTGTGCTTCATCTCCCCTCTCCTGCCCACTGTCATTCTAGAATAGGACCCTTTGATTCTATAGAAAGATAGCATAAACCTGGGGTTTCAGCACCATGGACAGGACCCCCAAGTCTGGCTACCCTGAGGAGGCTGGGAGAGAAGACACGGCTGGAAGAGGGTGTCTGCGCCTGAGAGCGGGGTGGGGGGTTGGCACTGGTGCTCCCCAGGACTGACATATCTTCTTGGTTTGCCTCCTCCGCCCACTTTCCATCTGCAAAGGTTGCCTGGGAATCTGGTTCCCTTCCTGCCTCCTTCTGACTCTTTCATCACCTCATACCCAACCCACCTTTGGCTGCCTCAAAGCTAAGCTGAGCTCTCATGCAGTTTAGGAAATGGAGGAGTCCCTGGCTTCTGAAGGCCAGGCACGTTCCCAGGCAGCACACACAGACTTCGCACAGTTCAGTTAATTGTGCACACCTCCCCATGCCGGTATTTACTTAAGCTGCAAATATAGGTGGGTCCACTTTGTGTAAATGTGGTGTGTGAAAATCTAAATTGACTGCAGTATACAGTTTAGAGGGGGGGCTTCTTGTCCCAGCTTTCATGGGCCTCGAGGATTTCATGGATGGACCTCAAGGTGGTCTCTGAACCCGCTGGAAATGTGGGATGTTTTTTCCTTTTCTGTGTGTGCATGTATAGGAATTTAGAAGCTTTTTGTTTTCTGGGGAAAGGTTTTGTAGATTTCATTGGACTCCCAATGAGCTCAGGAGATTGAAAAAGTTAAGGGAAGAGCTGGGCTAAAGGATCACCCAGTTCAGAGCTTTAAATATTTTGGGACTACTGGTCACCAGTCACCTCCTCGTGCCTGTGTTCCCTTTAATGGCTGCTGTGGGTCAGCTCCTTTCTTCCTTCTTTTCTCCCCCACAATCCAGCTCTTGAAGTCAATGTTTGGGAATGAAGATGTCTGTCTTCCAGGCCACACTGTAATTTGGGTTGTAAAATGCCAAGGTCAGTAACATCCCCAGGGGTCTAAATTGATTTTATTGCAAACATTGCTCTGTGCACGTGTTTTCAGAAAAGCACTTTAGTGTGAGAGCAATGGTGCAGGCAAGAGCATTCCTTCCAAATATGAAGAGAATCTGTATACGAAGAGATTGCCGTGCCCCGGACAGCATCAAACTTCTTTCATCAAGTACTGTTCATTTTTCTTTTTTAAAAAAATGTATTAATTTTTAAAATTTACATCCAAGTTAATGTATAGTGCAATAATGATTTCAGAAGAATCCAGTGATTCATCCCCTACATATAACCCCCAGTGCTCATCCCAACAAGTGTCCTCCTTAATGCCCCTTGTCCAATTAGCCTATCCCCCCCCCCATAATCCCTCCAGTAACCCTCAGTTTGTTCTCTGTATTTAAGAGTCTCTTATGGTTTGTTCCCCTTCCTTGTTTCTGTATTACTTTTGCTTCCCTTATACTCATCTGTTTTGTATCTTAAATTCCACATATGAGTGAAGTCATGTGATATTTGTCTTTCTCTAATTTCACTTAGCATAATACGCTCTAGTTCTGTCCACATTGTTGCAAATGGCAAGATTCCATTCTTTTTGATCGTTGAGTAATATTCTATGGTATATCTATATCTATACCACATCTTCTTTATCCCTTCATCAAGCGATGGACATTTGGGCTCTTTCCATACTTCGGCTAGTGTTGAAAGTGCTGCTATAAACATTGGGGTGCATGTGCCCCTCCGAAACAGCACACTTGTGCCCTTTGGATAAATAGCTAGTAGTGCAATTGCTGGGGCGTAGGGTAGTTCTGCTTTTAATTTTTTGAGGAACCTCCATCCTGTTTTCCAGAGTGCTGGTACCAGTCTGCATTCCCACCAGCCATGCAAAGGGGTTCCTCTTTTTCCGCATCCTCACCAACATCTGTTGTTGCCCGAGTTGTTAATTTAGCTATTCCGACAGGTGTGAGGTGGTATCTCATTGTGGTTTTAATTTGTATTTCCCTGATGATGAGTGATGTTGAGCATTTTTTCATGTGTCAGCCATATGGATGTCTTTGGAAAAGTGTCTATGCATGTCTTAATGTCCATTTCTTCACCGGATTATTGGTGTTTTAGGTGTTGAGTTTGATAAGTTCTTTATAGATTTTAGATACTAAGGCTTTGTCTTGTGTCATTTGTAAATATCTTTTCCCATTCCATTGGTTGCCTTTTAGTTTGGCTGCTTGTTTCCTTCACCATGCAGAAGGTGTTTATCTTGACAGGGTCCCACTAGTGCATTTTCGCTTTTGTTTCCTTTGCCTCTGGAGACGTGTCAAGTCAGAAGTTGCTGTGGCTGAGGTCAAAGAGGTTGTTGCCTGTTTTCTCCTCTAGGATTTTGATGGCTTCCTAGCTTATGTTTAGGTCTTTCATCCATTTTGAGTTTATTTTTGTGTATGGGGTAAGAAAGTGGTCCAGGTTCATTCTTCTGCATGTTGCTGTCCAGTTTTCCCAACACCACTTGCTGAAGAGACTGTCTTTATTCCATTGGATACTCTTTCCTGCTCTGTCAAAGATGAGTTGGCCATATGTTTATGGGTCCATTTCTGGGTTCTCTATTCTGTCCCATTGGTCTGAGTGTTTGTTTTTGTGCCAGTACCATACTGTCCTGATGATTACAGCTTTCTAATACAGCTTGAAGTCCAAAATTGTGATGCCACCAGCTCTGGTTTTCTTTTTCAGGATTGCTTTGGCTCTTTGGGGTTTTTTTCTGGTTCCATACAAATTTTAGGATTGTTTGTTCTAGCTCTGTGAAGAATGCTGGCATTATTTTGATAGGGATTGTTGTCCAGTACTGTTTAATTGGAACTTTTATAGGGACAAAGGCATTGTGTGGTGCTGGGGCTCACAGTCACGTGTGTCGACTTGTACTGAGTGTTGTCCTTTGTGGGGTGGGCCAGCGGGAGAGGGGTCTTCTGAACTGTCTGATTTGTGTTTGGGGCAGTGTTGTTCTGTTTACTGTCCTTTCTAGAAGTCCTTGTGTCAGGGTCAGGGCTCAGTGCCGGGCCAGGATCAGGGCTCAGTCTATTGCCGAGCTCAGGACAGTCTGGGGCTGAGGTTGGGCTCAGTCCAGATGAGAGTTGAGGCTCAGTTTGAGACCTTGTTTATGTAGGTCTCAGTCTATAGTAGTTATCAGGGCTCAGTCTGGGACCATGAGCAAGGCTTGGCTTATTCCTGATGTCAGGGCTTGATCTAGAGCCAGGATCAAGGCTAACTCTGGAGTCAGAGTCAGGTCTACAACTGGGGAATCTAGGACTACATTTGGGGCTCATTCAAGGATCAGGAGGGCTCCGTTTATTCCTGGTACTAGGGCTCAGTCTAGAATTGTGATCGAGGCTTCGTCTGTGGCTGAGGTCAGCGTCGGAGTGGAGCTCCCCCTCGGATGTCTAATGTCTGTGGCCTTCCACCCCACAGGTGCCCAGGACCCCACGCCCAGGGATGGAGTTGGCCGATAGCAGGCGTCTGACCACCCAGCACAGCAGGAAGGCCTTAAAGGCCAGTCTGACACTGGGCATCCTGCTGGGCATGTTCTTTGTGACCTGGCTGCCCTTCTTCGTGGCCAACATAGCCCAGGTAATGCCACCACAGGGGGCGGGTGAGTGCAGGCCTTCCTGGGAGAGGCCCTGAACCACACCCCAGCCCAGACATGGGGACGGGGGGGGGGGGCTGCATCTCGCGGTGTATGTGTTTGTGTGTGCCTGTCCCAGCCATGCTGGGTAGGGTGGTCCGCGAGCCTGCTCGGGGACCAAGCATGACGTACCCCTTCTCTCCAGGCCGTGTGCGACTGCATCTCCCCAGGCCTCTTCGATGCCCTCACGTGGCTGGGTTATTGCAACAGCACCATGAACCCCATCATCTACCCGCTCTTCATGCGGGACTTCAAGCGGGCCCTGGGCAGGTTCCTGCCCTGTCCCCACTGCCCCCGGGAGCGCCGGGCCAGCCTGGCGTCACCCTCCATGCGTACCTCCCACAGCGGCCCCCGGCCGGGCCTGAGCCTGCAGCACGTGCTGCCGCTGCCCTTGCCATCTGACTCCAATTCTGACTCAGGCTCAGGCTCCGGTGGTTCCTCGGGCCTGCAGCGCACGGTCCAGCCACTGCTGCGTCGAGAGGCCCCCCGCGACCCCCCGCCCTCTGCCAGGGTTACTGCTGTGGTCAATTTCTCCGACATCGATCCTGTGGAGCCCCAGCCGAAGCTGCATCCACTTGGTGCTCCCACGAACTGACCCAATCTTGGAGCTGGCCAGTGGGGAGCTGGACTGGATGGGACCAAGTCCCCAAGGCCTTGGACCAGTTCTGGGCTAAGACTGGGGGGCCGCGGGCCTCCTGGGAGCCCTCTGAGTTCCAGCGGGGTGCACTGAGCCAGCCCCACTGCCCACCCCCTGGGATAACAGCCGGCTCGGATACCGTTCTCTCCAGGATGCGCCACTGCCGAGTGGTGCCCGTGGATGTGTGTGGAGGTGGCTGGGGGACGCTGGCAGAGGGGAAAGGACCTCTTGGTTCCGGTCTGGTGGAGAAGACAGTCCTCTCCTTTGGCATTCTAGGAGACGGTAGGGAAGGGACGCCTCTGTCTGCAGAGGTAGATTGGTGCTGAGTCCCTCACTCCTCTGAGGTCACCACCATTAGCATCACCTCCCTGCAGTTTGTTTAAAATGCACACCTGTGCCCCCCCCCCCCCCCCCCGGCCTGCTGAGTCAGTATCCGCATGTTAGCAAGAGCCCCGGGTGAACTGTGCACACTGCAGTTGGAGACGTGCTGGCTTGGGGGACCGTTAACCCTGAGGATGACTTGCTGGTTTTCAGCCGGGCCACCGCCTCAGGATGCACAGAAAAACACCCGACCTCCGCGTCAGGGAGGCGTCCCTTTGGATCTCTGCTCCACTACTCGCTGGCTCTTACACGAGTTCTGTAACCTCTGAGCCAGCTACTCCGTGTGCAAAGTGGGGTAACAGTGCCTGAGAATTAGGACAGCATGTGTAGATCAGAACACCCACAGGTGGTGCCGCTGGGGGTGGGACCTGCTGGTGTCAGAACTCCTGGCCCAGATGCCACCACCAGGCTACGGCCCCCCAACTTCTGGCTGCTAAGCGGGGCTCCCACGCCCACTCCCAGGCTGCTGCCCTGCCTCTCGCAGGGGGCAATGTTGGGGCTGGTAGTTTCTCGATCAACACCCGGAACAGGGTTCCCTTCATCTTGGACTTCCTTGGACCTAGAAGGGAGCCAACTGATCGGGACAGACCAGCCCATTGGCCCACCTCCTTCTGGCATTCCCCGGGTCAGTGGGGGACACAGGAGTGGCGGCCACTCGGGTCAGGAGAGTGGAAGAGCCATCCCTGCGTGGGTTGCTGCCCTCGGGCAGGTAGGTGGGCGCTGGCACAGAGCCTGGGTTGTCTTTGAGGTGGGGGGACTCTTGGTCTCCACAGTTTACCGGCTCTAAGTTTTCAGTCGAGGCCTCCCCAGTTTCCACCAACCCAAAAGCCCAGGGGGCCCTCCCCTGCGGTCTGGCGCTCTCCTTGGTGCTGATTAGATTCAACTCTGGCCCTGCCCACGGGCCACAGAGGGGTCATGGTGCTTGCTGGGGCCCCCTGCGCCCCCAGGCCTGCCTGAGTGGACTCCCAATAAACACTACCTGAGGCAGTGACCATGGTGTGGACTGGATTTGCTTGAGGGGCCCCTGGGGATGGAGAAGCAGCTGGTGCAGTGGGTTGAGACCCTGGACAAAGTGGGCCGTTGGGACTCATGGCGGCAGCAGCTCTGTAAACATCTGTTGACTGAACAAGCAAACGTGTACATGAGAATCCATTCAGCGCTAATATTTCTAGTTCCTTCTGCCATCCCCCTCCTCGCAGCCTGCCCCAGAGCGTGTCAGTGCTTACTCTGCCTGGGCCTTGGTTTCCCCATCTGCACGATGGAGGAGAACCTTCTCCGGCCCTGTCATTCAGGGGCAGTGGGAGGAGCAAAGCAGATGCCGATTCAGTGGCCAAGAGTCTGGAGCCTGACTGGAGTTTGAGACTGACCAGCTGTGCAACCTTGAGCGAGTTACCTAACCTCTCTGGATCTCAGTAACTTTCAGTAACATGAAGGTACTGAGTAGCTACCTCACAGAGTGACTGGTAGGGTTTGCAGAGACAACCCGTGAAAGCACTGTCCACGGTAAGTCCTCAGTAAGCGGTAGTTATCTTTATTATTATGATCATTATCACCTCTTCCTGTTCTAGGAAATCCTTCCCCACCACCATGCATGCTGATTCAGCATATATTCACCGCACAGTGATGGTCAGTTCCAGGCCCACCACGCAGCCTGAGGGAGGGTGGCCTTTGTATCACGTCCATGTGACTGAAGCTTTTGTAGTTGTGCAGTGCACAGCCTGGGTAGCTGTACAAGGCAAATCGGATATTCCCAAGAGCAGAGAGTAAGCTGCTGGCTCCCCATCTCTGCCTGCTCTGTAGGGGCACTGGTGGTGCCTGTGGGCTGCCGGGCAGCTCTGGAGTGTGGAGGGACGAGCAGGCACTCACCTGGGCTTACTGGGGCTGGGGAAGAATGGTGCCTCGGGAGCCTTGGGCCCCAGAGAGCCCCCTGGGCCCCTAGATGGTCAGCCAGACCTCACAACTGTGACCTAAAATACAGCAAGCCCAAGGCTGGGGCTCTAAACTGTGCCTGGTCGTCTCTGCAGGGCTCTGGCCTTGACTGCTCAGGGCGGGGACGCTGTCTCTCTGCGCCTCCCCTTCCTTCCAATTCCTTTCTTTTCAAGGCCAATGCCTTCAACTTGGGAAAGGCACTGGTGGACATTTAGACTCCTGGGGGGCACCTGGTGGAGGGGTAACAGAGGGCTGCATGCAGGATCCTGGGAAGACAGCTCCAGTCCCCTCTGCGGTCAGTCCAGCCCTGGGCAGGGGCCCTGGGTCTCGCCGGCACAGTCGGGGCAGCCAAGTGGGTTGGGGCCTATGCCGTGGCCGCAGATCTGCGGACTCTCGGCAGGGTCCAGTCCTGCCAGCACCGGGGGTCGGCTAGGGTCAGCGGCCGTGGCTGCTCTGGGGTCGTCTCCGGGTGTGGCCTTATCTGATGAGGTGGCGGCTGCTGTCTGGTGGGGCTCCTCCAGGGGCAGGCTGCCTGGGGCCAGCAGGAGCCCCTTTTCATCCCAGCCTGGCTTGGTGCGGATGCCCACAGTCTTCAGGATGACGTCCATCTGCTTGGCGTAGTCCAGGTGGCCGCTGACCTGCAGGGGCACAGGAAGTGACCCATGGTGGGTGTTCAGAGCCCTGCCCTCCCCAGGGCCCCAAGCTGCACTCCTGTGCCTCACCCTCCCCTCCCTCAGCAACCTGATCCCCCACACTGTGGGTCCAGCTCCCAGTGACTCTCAAATCCAGAGTGGGGCGGGAAGCCTCTGGGTTCAAGGCCACTCTGGAATTCATTATTTTTTCAAGTTTATTTATTTTTAAGAGAGAGAGGGAGAGAAGCAGGGAGGGGGTGGGAGAGGGGCAGAGAAAGAGAGAAGGAGGCAGAGAATCTGTAGCAGGTTCCGTGCTGTCAGTACAGAGCCGGATGCGGGGCTCGAACTCACGAACCTGTGACATTATGACCTGAGCCTAAGTCAGACACTCAACCACCTGAGCCACCCAGGCGCCCCTAGAGTTTATTAAATAAAAATGAAGGATGTTTCTGTATACAATCTGGGTCCTGTGGGGGCAGGAAGGAATCTCCTGATAGAAAGTTGGAGTGGAAATTCTCATTGTCTGCCAGCAGCTCTCAGGAATGGCAGAAGCTCTCTACGGCTCCTGCCTGTGGGACCATGAGCAAGCCCCTCTAGCCCTCAGACCTCCACTTGCCTCAGCTGCAAAATGGGAACAGCAGAGTAGCTATATCAGAGCGTTACTGGGAGGATATCTTCGGGAAAAGCCCTCAAATTGAAAACAGCTGTGACAGAGACTGCTCGGTGCGTCCTGCAATTCTCTCTCCCCGTTTCTCGGTCATGAGAACTCTGGTTTGTTTGTTTATTTATTTATTTTTTATTAGTAAAAATTTTTTAAAAATATTTATTTAATCTTAACTTTTTTCTAATGTTTTATTTATTTCTTGAGAGTGAGAGACAGACAGAGACAGAGACAGCATGAGCAGGGGGGGGGAAGAGAGAGGGAGATACATAATCTGAAGCAGGCTCCAGGCTCTGAGCTGTCAGCACAGAGCCTGACGCAGGGCTCAAACCCACAAATCGCGAGATCATGACCTGAGCCAAAGCCGGACACTTAAACGACTTAACCACTCAGGCGCCCCTATATTTATTTAATCTAGAGAGAGAGAGAGAGAGAGAGAGAGAGAGACCAAGCAGGAGTGGTGGAGGGGCAGAGAGAGGGAGATACAGAATCAGAAGCAGGTTCCAAGCTCTGAGCTGTCAGCACAGAATCTGATACGGGGCTCGAACCCACAAACTGAGATCATGACCTGGGTCGAAATCGGTCACTTAACCAACTGAGCCTCCCAGGCGCCCCAGGAACTCCAGTCTATAGCTGAGTACACTCCCCTCCGTCCCGTGTAGCTGAGTGTGGTGCTGTGACAAGGGCTGGCCATGAGAAGGAGCAGTAGTGTCACGTGGTACCCTTGGGGTGCCTTTTTACTTATTTTTATATTTTTGGGTGTCTGCTTGGCTTAGTGGAGAATGTGACTCTTGATCTCGGGGTCCTGAGTTCAAGCCCCGGGTTGGGAGTAAAGCTTACTTAAAAAAAAAAAAAAGGTAAGGGGAGTGCCCTTCTTTCCCCCATGTACTCTTACCTGCTTGCTGGAATTCAGACGTGATGGCCAGAGCCTGAGCAACAACCTTGGGCCAGATGGCCCTCTGCAAGCAAGAGGGAATTTTGACCCCTGAAGCCTGCAGAGCTACGAGCCCTGGACTGCCTAGTCTGGCCTTTTCTTCCCTGACAGCATCAACTCTTGTGTCTTTAAGCTCCTTCAGCTGGGCCTCTGTTCCATGGACCCGAATCTTTACTAAGACAAAGGCTGAGGACTCAGAAATGCCCACCTTCTTCCTCAGAGAACAGAGACACCCCCACTTTTGTGTGGGCATGTGTCAGTGAGTGACAGGTAGGGGAGACTGACAATGCCCGATGCCTCATGGTGATAATGGGCAGTGCCCAGCACGGAGTAGGTCCTTCATACACTGCAGAAGATGAACAGAACGGACGCGGTCCTGTGACAGGTATTGGCTGCTAACTGTAGACGAAGACACTGAGCCTACAGAGGTAAGGTGACTTGCCCAAGGTCATCGAGCTAGGAAGTGTCCGCATCGGGATTTGAATCTGGGCCTGTTCTCTTCATAGAGAATCAGGTGGAATGGGGAACTCTGGAAGTCACTGTCATTTCACTGAGGAGGACAGCAAAGTCTCGAGAGGCGTGGTGGTTTGCTTCCTGACACGGCACGTGAGGGCCGCGCCGTGGGGTGCTGTGCTCCGGAGGCCGCAGCAGAGGCCGTTCAGCTCAGATCTGCTCCCCGAAATGAGCCCCCCGCTCTGCCTGCCAGTCTCGGGGGGTCTGCGCTAGTGCCCAAGGCAAGTGCAACACAGAAGGCGCCTTTCTGTTTAACAGGAAGACAGGAAAAACGCTGGGGACACTCAGACACCTCGCGAAGGCTCTGCTGAGAACACCCACCGCAACCACACGTCACACACTGTTCAAATTATTTCTCAAGAACACAAAGACACAACTTCCTGTACAGCCTGGTGATTTTCTCGTAACCAGAACCTTTGTCTACAAACGCTTTTTAGCAGCGTTCAGAGAACACACACGTATACCCACAAACAAGGGGCTTTTGGGACTCCTGCACTCGGGGCGGAGGGCACGGTGGGCCAGCGTCTTTCCACAGAGGGTGGATGTTAGTGGCCGCAAGGCACTGGAGAGAACCTCACTTTGGGCTCAGAGAAACAGGGTTCCAGCTCCTTCTCTTACAAGTGACCGGGTGAGTCTTGCAATGTCCTGAGCCCCAGCTTCTCCGTCTGTAAAATGAGGATCATGACACCTGCCTGGAAAGTCCATACAAGAGTTCGAGAACCTGGCCCTTCGTAGGAGTCAGCATATGTTACCTCTAACTATTATGGCCCTTATATTCTGGCTCAAAACACTTTCACAGGGACATTACCCAGTTGGAGTTGGTGACACCTACCTCATGGGGTGCATGGGAAGAAGTAATACATACAGACCACGAGGTACCGCGCCTGGCACACTGCCGGGGCTGCATGAGTATGAGTTCCCTTGTCTTAGTTTTCCTGGAAGGGGCGGAAGGGGATAGAGGGTAGGGAGTTGGCTGGGCTGATCCATTTGGGAGCCCAAAATGGCTGCTCCAGCTCTAGCCATCACATCTCAATTCCAGCCAGCACAAAACCTAGACCCACAGGGACTAACAAGAATTGTTGGTGACAGGCCAGTGCTGGGCTGGGTGGAGGTAGACAGGAAGGAACGGAGGTGTTTGTGGCTGTGGGCTATGGCTGACCGCAGATGGAAATTCCATGGACACGTTGGTCCAGGTTTCAGCCAATCCCGCCCCTCCGCCAAGACCCAGGGGGAGAGCTTGCTGACAGTTCCAACTGTACAGGTAGCCAAAGGGACGGGAGAGCGGAGGTGAGGCAGGCTGGGGAAGACTCTTCTTAGCAGTGAGGTCTGCTGTGGCTGATGCCGGGTAAAGATCCCAGCCTGTGGCCACCTCCTTGCTGTCTTAACTGAAATCTGCCACCTGCCTGGCTGAGAAGCCTTCCCTGACCGCCCCCCCCCCCACGCTGGCTAGGGACCGTCGCCGGGGCTCCTCTGTGACCGTGTTCGCTGCACCCCACTGTCTACATCTGCTCACTCATTTGTATCCTCTGACGGACCGCGAGCCCAGGGGCCCCTTCTAACTCATGCACCGCCCACGGCTGGCCCTGTGCTCTGTGACCACGCTGCCTGCTGCCTCGCAAGGCACCTCGGGACGCGCCTACACTGGGCTGCGGCCACCCGCCTCTGCCCGCCAGGAACTCCTTCCAGGCCCATCGGGCCCCTTCGGGTTCCTTCACCCCTTGGGCCTCAGTTTCCTCACCTATAAAGCGGGGCTAGCAGAGGCACCTGCACCACATGCGCTGGAGTCAGGAGTCAGGGAGCTGACATGCGTGGCAGACCCTGACCCGGAGGTAGGGGTCACACCACGGACGGAGACGTGTGGGCGTGGGCAGCACCAGTACGGTGGCGAAGAGCCCAGGCTCTGCCTGGTCCCCCAGGTTCACCTGGCTCCACCCCTCACAGGCGCCTCAGTTTCCACATCTGTACCTCACGGACCGCCACGGGGACCGATGACATAAGGCCTGTGACGGGCGCCTGGCCCCTGCTGGCTTTCTTACTGCCGTTGTTCGAGCCCAGCCCTGTGCTAAGTTCTAGAAGTCAGCGGCATTTCCTGAGGGACGTGAAGAGTGGGAACCCCGTGACGCCTCAGGCGTTGGCCGTGAGGGTGGCAGAACCCTCACTGCGTCCCCCGTGTCCCCACATGGGACAGGAGCAGGGCCTGGCCCTCGTCGGCTTCATTCACCCCAACAGCTGCCTACCTGCCTCTCACTCCCTGCGGCCTCAGGCTCGTCTGTGACCGGGAGCCACTGCAGGCCACCGCAGGCCACGTGTGGGTGGGTAGCTGAGGCCCGGCTGACGCTCGAGGTCATGGACCCCGGCCCTGCAGGGCTCTACCCGGAGTGCCAGAGTCCCTGTGGCAGGAATGGGGACTCCCTTGCCAGCCAGTCTCTCCTCCAGCAAGGATTTTCAGCGCAAAAGCAAATGCTAATTCCCTCCAATTACCCAGAAGAGGAAGGCACTGCTTTTTTTGTGCTGTGCTCCCAAAGTGACAGAGAGCTGAGACCGGGTTAAGAGCGGAAGCCAGAAGCCGCCTCAAAGTCAGTCTGAAGAAGAGAGAGAGGTCTGAGGGGCAAAAGAATTGAGGACGGCGGCAGGGGCCGGACAGGAGGGAACTAGCATTAAATGAAGGCCTATGGGGCCCCAAGCGTCTTACCTGCGCCCCCATTTCATGGATGAGAAAACGGAGGCACAGAGAGGCTGAACGACCGGCCTGAGGTCACACAGCCATATACCAGCGGCAGAGCCTGGCCTCTCTGGTGCCAGAGGCTGTGCTCTTGTCACCGTGTCCCACTCAGGGGCGTCCCAGGGCAGAGGGTGGGTCCTGCCAGGGCTCTGCGGTGTGTAAAGGGAATTCACGTACAAGGATGTTTCTTCTCACCCTTTTCCCCTTTGATTCTTCTGGCAGAGGGAGGCGGCATGGTGAGGCGGAGTCACTTCTCTGTCCCTTCAGGGAACAGGGACCCTTAAATAGGTCAGTTAGGAAGGCTGGGGGTTGGGGTGCCTGGGTGGCTTGGTTGGTTAAGTGGCCGACTTCAGCTCTGTCATAATCTCACAGTTGGCGAGTTCGAGCCCCATGTCGGGCTCTGTGCTGACAGCTCTGAGCCTGGAGCCTGTCTTCAGATTCTGTGTCTCCCTCTCTCTCTGCCCCTCCTCTGCTTGCACTCTGTCTCTTTCTCTCTCAAAATAAGAAACATTGTAAAATATATATATTGTAGGAAGGCAGGGGGCTGCTTCACCTGTGTGCCTCTGGGGGGTTAGGACGTGCGAGTGTCCTGGGCACTTGGGGAGTGATGACATAAGCGAGGAGGAAGTGGCCCAGCAGTGCGGTGGCAGGCTGCGTGAGAGGCTCTGGCGAGGACACGGCCCGTGGGCTTCAGTGGCAGCAGTGCCTGAGAAAGTTCTGGCCTTCAGTGTTTTGTGCCAGAATATTCTCACGTGCTGCCTTCAAACCTCAGTCAGGTCTCAGTGACCACGCAGTAACCCGAGTGGGCTGGGTGCGAGGGTGGGGTCCAAGGTGCCCAGATCCATCCAGGGGAGGCGTGGGGGTCGCTGGGGAAGCCAGAGTCCTCCAGAGCGCCCCCCCCCCAGGGGGGTTCAGATGCCCCCCAGGGGTCTGCTTTGTCTGCTTTCAGGTGTTTGGAACCTGAGACTGCGACACGCCCGGGGAGCGCTTGGCGCCACAGGACAATCGGACACGCGTTCTTGTCCTCAGGGGCCCCTTGCATCACTAGGATTCTCCCTGCCTGGAGGCAGGATGGAGCTGCACCTGGGTGCCCTCACCTTCCTGGCAGGGGGCCCCCTCTCTCATGCCGGCCAGAGCTCCCTGAGCAGGGGCGATGCCCACTGGCTTCAGACCTGGGTTTGAGTCCCGCTTGGCTATGTTCCCGCTGTGGAACCCTGGGCACGTCCCTTAGCCTCTCTGAGCCTCAGTGTCCTTCTCTGTACAATGGGGACACTGGTGCCTGCAAAGCTGAGCTGGACAGGGAGTGCCCCCCAGACAGTTCCCCGTGACAGGCATGTGCAGGGGGATGCGGTCCCTTCAAGCCCCACAGGCGGATCTAGGACCTCAAGTTAGGTTTGTCCCACCCCATGTCCAGCAAGAATTCTTTTGAGCCATAGGCACCCTCGACCTAAGCCTCATCTAAGCCTCATCTCAGATGTCCGAAACCACTGGGGAGGGGGGGGGTCGTTCAATCGCAGACTGGCAGGCTCCACCCCCAGAGACTGATCTAAAGGTCGGCATTTTATTTATTTCCTTATTTCTTTATATTATTATTTTTCCCAGTGTCCGTGGTGGGGGAGGGAGAGTGTCCTGCACTTTACATAACCCCCCCAGATGATTCCAAGGTGGGGGGTCCTTGAAACACACTTTCCCTGCTCTGCATTCCACAGTGTCATGGCCTGACAGTCAGGGATGTCTGCTGTGGTCAAGCCCCAATCCCTCCACCTGCGCCCTCTGGTTGTTCTCCTTACTTCTGGGGGGAACAGACTGTCCTGATGGTAACTGGGGCTGAGACAAGGGGAAAGGGCACCAATGCGGGCCCAAGAGCATGGCTCTGGGGGTGCATATCTAGACTACCGATTTCTAGTAGTGTGACAGGAACTTTTCTAAGCCACAGTTTTCCTCGTCTGTGAAATGGGCACAATCACAGCGGCCCCAGGAAATTCGTAAGAGTTAGAGACAATGTGTGTAAAGGACCTGGCGACAAAGCCCCGGAAAGAAGACAGCGCCCGTGAACAGGAGTGACCTCTTCCCAAGCAGATTCTTATGACCTCCCCGCTCCGGGGTGAAATGGGCCAGTGGCCCTGTGGCCGGGGGTAGCTGGGCTGGCGTCATGACGCACCCCCACAGGGCCCTAGGAGGGACGGGCGATACTCACGACAGAGGACAGGTCCACGTTCTCCACCCTCCTGTCCTGCAGCAGCACAGGCTGTAGGCCGGCGACGCGGAGCTGCACCGAGGACGTGCGGTACACGAAGCTCAGCAGCCAGTCCCCCCTGCGGGCAGAGGAGTGGGGGGGGTGGGCATCAGTCTTGGGAGCCCCACCCCCACCTGGCCCTGGAAAGCCGGGAGGGACTCCCTTGGCGGGAAACCGGGGCCCTGGCCACACTCCGTGGAACACGATGGGGCGCCGTCCGTTTTGCTCGTGCTGGGTCCTCACGGCTGACCACAGCGCCCGGCACGCGTAGTGGAGTGCGCGCTGGCTGAGAGTGACGCGTGTGTAGTGGAGTGCATGCTGGGTGAGCGAGTGGCGCGTGCGTAGTGGGGTGCGCGCCGGCTGGGCGAGTGACGCATGCGTAGTGGAGTGCATGCTGGGTGAGCGAGTGGCGCGTGCGTAGTGGGGTGCGGGCCGGCTGGACTAGTGATGCATGCGTAGTGGGGTGCGTGCTGGGTGAGCGAGTGACGCGCATGCGTAGTGGGGTGCGTGCTGGGTGAGCAAGTGACGAAGCCAGCTGAATGAAGTTCTCACAAGTCAGCGTGTGGCTCTGGAGGGGGTCCAGCTTCCAGCGTGGCTGGTTTAGGGCCCCACGGGAAAAGGAAGAGAGGGAGCAGGGGTCCTCCTGGGGTGACGGGCCGTGGGGGGGCCACCCTGCTCTGTGGGACGGAACTCCGGGGTCTGGGTTCCTGTCTGTCCAGCTCACCCTGGCCCGGCCCAGCCCGCAGGCCTCCTTGCCCTCAGCCGCCCTGGAAGAGGCGAGGGCGGCTGCCCAACAGGTCACGCCCTGGGAACTCTCCTTGACCTCCACGGTGGCAGGGACCCCCAGCCACCCACACAGTCCCCCTGCCCATGGGGGACGTTGTCTGAGGGTCCCACGAGACAGCCTTCCCTCTCGAACCCCTGTGTCCGGCTGAAGCTGGGCCAGCCGAGAGCCGTGCCCTTGGCCTCGCTGCTCAGCAGGTCTGTGCAAGTGGACATTCCTCGTCTCCCCTCTGCGTCCAGGACTTGCATCCAGCTTAGCACACCTGGTTCTTTTATCGAGACCGATTCCGACCCTGGTTTGTGCAGTGACTTGAGTCCGTTATTTTTGTGTGCTCGTGTGGAAGCACGCTGCCCCCCTGCAGCGCAAGGGAAGGGGCTCAGAGTCAGGGGTCCCTGCCCTGTCTCCGCGACTGCTATCTGGGGCCCAGGGTTTAGTGGGTACTCTCCAGGCTCCCTCGGAGGTGCTCTCTGACCGCATGGGCGCTTGTGTGCTCACCGCCCCGGAGACCCTTGGAAGGACTGGGGTGCAGGGTTGAGGGGCCCTCTACAGACCTAATGTGTCCCACACCCACACCCAAGCCCACCGGCCTGGATTCCCTCTCCACTGCCATCCGCCTGGTCTCTCAGGCAAAAACCATCAGGGCAATATCTTAGGCCCCCTCTTTCACTCACCGCAGAGCCCTGCTGATTTTTATGACCTGCCCCTGGGCCCTTGCTCCAGCCCTGAGATCAGGCAATCCAGGCCCCATGGAAAACAGCCTCCTCCCCACTCTCCCTGCTCCTGGCCTCGACTCCCATGTGCCACCGTGGCTTTCCTTAAACTCTCATCTGACCGCTGCCCTCCTCTCTGGGAAGCCGACCGTGCCTCCCCGCAGCCTCTGGGCTTTCTCTTCTAGAAAAGTCCTTTACTCTCTCCAGAGAGCAATGCTTGCAAGTCCCAAGGATTATCTTAATATTTGAGGGCCCAAGAAGCACTGTGTCTGAGAATGGATGACTAAGCGGAGAAGAAAGATGAACTCAAGTTGTATTGCATTGGTCACGACTTCGGAGCATCAGACGCTGGGTATGAGGGTGGTCTGTAAATATTTCTGCTGTAGACAGTTATAAATGAGCAAAGTCAGCCTTATTCCTTCTGAACTGTTTCTGTCTTAATCATCACAACACTCTACTTAAAACGTTAACTGCACTTACTTGTTGGTACACATTTCGAGACAAAACGGGAACATATGTTAGAAGGTTCTGTATCTTCTACATTGTGCCAAGCAACCCAGAGGGTCTTCCCTGGCATTCAGGACCCTTCTCCATCTGGCATCGGCCTCTCTCGCCCAGGGCGGGCCATGATCCTAGGCCCACCACCACACAGAGCCAGGCTTGTCAGTTACTAGCTGTGTGACCTTGGGTGAGTTGCTCAACCCCCTGAGCCTCAGCCTCCTCACTGCATCTTACTTCCCAGGGCGGCAGGACCGTATACTGAGGTGGCACGTCATGTAGGTGGCGCTCACACGTGAGAATCTTTTGGAAGCATCCGATCTGATTATGCATCCTGCTCTGAGCCTTTTTGCTTGGCCTCGTCTTCCAGCGTCTGATGGGCTCTTGTCCTTCCTTTCAAAATTCAGCTTGGAATCACCTCCCCCAGGGAGCGCTCCTGAGCCCCTCCACCTGATATTATTAATCCTTTGTGCCTCGTGTGCCTGGTATATATGTTCCTTTGGGGATGTTAGTCCCAGGCCTTCTGTGTGTCGGTTCTTGGGTCTTTTTCCTTTTCTAGGCGGAGAGCTTACTGACTGCAAGACTGTGCGTTTGCCCTGTAGTCTGTGCTGGATCAGCGCCGCCTGGTGGGGGCCCTGCAAACCAGGCTTCAGTGACCCCTCAGGCCCTGCTGATGGCATCAATCACAACCGAACTCTGGATTCGCTACCATGTGGCCTGTTGGGAGGGCTGCCTTGGCTACTCACAGGCCTGGAGGCCACGTGCAGGCAGGTGTCCTCACAGCCTCTTTTTCTATCATTCCTTCCCCACGGGGTACTTGGAACAGCGACCACAGAAGTGCCCCAGGAGGCTCAGAATGAAACCCTCTCACTGTGGGGTGAGACAGGCCCGCCTGAGTTCACATCCTGGCTCTGCTGTGTGACCTTGGCGAGGCACCTGATCCTCTCTGAGCCTCAGTTTTCTTTTGGTTCAACAGGGAGCGTTACCACTCGCCCTTCTAGCTTCCAGGGGGGTTCACGAAAGCCCAACTAAGCAAACAGATTTGCAAAGAGCTTTATTAATGCAAATAATAAAATCAAAAATGTATACGGTTTGGTAGTGTTGCACTGGAGCCTCCCCCTCCTCCTCCCTCCATCATGTTTAGGTAGGTTCAATGCAAGTAAAACACCCTTGGGGGCTGAGAAAATGAAATCCTGGTCGGTGCTCAGTTTAACCAAGAAACTACAGTTATTGTTTGGTCTGTGTCCCCCCCTTTCCTGGATTTCCTCCTCTTCTTCCCTTCTCTAGAGAGGTGGTGCAGGATCTCGCAAAATAATTGAAAACCCAGCTTATTGGCCTCAGGTTTGCCGCAGAACAGATGAATTTAATACATTTTTGCCGCTTTCATATTGCACCCATGCAATTTTAATTCTTTCCCTTTGCTGTTTATGAAAAACACCAAAAAATCAAGCGCCATGTGAAGGGCCTGGTTATTGTAACTGCTGTGGTTTATTGGGCACCAACTAAGAGCCAGCGTATTTCCTAAAGAATGTCATTTAATCTCCCCCAGAAGCTCTGTGCACGAGGGACTGTTCTGCCCTTTCACAGGGGGGAATTCCGAGATTCAGAGCTGTTTGTCCAAAGCCACCCAGCAGGTAACTGGCAGTGTCCAGATTTTAACTGAGGGCCGTTTTATATCAAAGCTTTGTCCATTCTTTTTCTTGTTTTTTTAAACTATCCTTACTTAAGAAAAAATCAAATTGAAGTCTCTTTTATGCCTTACTTCTGACCTTTAGGGGTGGCCACCATTACCTGTTTCCTGTGGGCTTTCTGGGACCTTCCTGTGCATGTACAGACACATAGATACACACACGCACACACAGAAATTTCTTCCCTCGTAAATGGCATCATAGTACGCAAGCTGTACTTGCTTTTCCCCCCTTTAACTGTTATCCAATTTGTGGTTATTTAGATAGTTTGAAATTTTTAATTATAAATGAAGCTGCAGTGCCTCTCTTTGCACATCCATTTCTGTGTGTGTGTGTGTGTGAGCGTGCACGCACGTGTATCTAGTAGAGCAGGATCACAGAAGTCAGAATGTCTGGGACCAGAAAATAGGCACATTAAAAATTTTGATGGATATGGCCAATTGTTCTCCATAAAGTATTTACGAAATTCAACTGTTGCCAACAGTGTATGTTGGTGCCCATTTCTCTACGTCTTTACCGACACTGAATGTTATTCCTGTTTCAGATGGGTAATAAATGGTATCTTACTGATTTTAGTCTGCTTTTACTTCATTAATCATGAGGTTGGCATCTTTTAAAAAATTTGTAAACTGTATTGATTCTGTGAGTTTATGTGTAGATCTCCTTTGACCATTTTCTTATTAGATTTTTCTTATTGATTTGCATGAGCTCTTTATATATCATGGCTCTGTTTTGTTTCTGTGTTCTTCATATCACACCCTAAATCTTTTTTAAAAAATTGTTTTAATGTTTATTTTTGAGAGAGAGAGAGAGAGAATGCAAGCAGGGGAGGGGCAGAGAGAGAGAGAAAATACAGAATCTGAAGCAGGCTCCAGCTCACAGATCCTGAGATCATGACCTGAGCCGAAATTGGATGCTTAATCAACGGAGCCACTCAGGTGCCCCAATCATATTCTAATTCTAAGAAGTCAGCTTATAGACCGAGTGATAGAGCCAAGATGATTGTCAGAACTCCTGTGTCCTGGCTAATGCCCTCTATCTGTGCCTAAAAGGACATATTTATCTTTAGCTCTGAATTACACAGCTGCTCCTGCAGCCTAAATCATCAAAATGATAAAGACTTTCCAAATCGGTTCCGTTTAGGTTTGGGTCCTACTTAGAATGGTTGGGCGTAGGTCAAAATTAAAGTTAACTGGATTCATGACTTAATCTGAGCCTCAGTTTTCTCATGTGTAAAAGGGAGGACAGTATGAACACCACAGGGTTTTGGGGAGGATTAAAGGAGGTCACGACCACAAAGACAGGGTCTGACAGCTGGCAAGAGTCTGATACTCGTTATATCCTTTCCTCCATATTGTACACTTTTAGTTTTGACTTTTTAGTAACTATTTCCTTTAAAATTTTTTAAATATTTATTTTTGAGAGGGCGAGACACAGAGTGTGAGCAGGGGAGGGGCAGAGAGAGGGAGACACAGAATCTGAAGCAGGCTGTCAGCACAGAGCCCGACACGGGGCTCGAACCCACCAATGGTGAGATCATGACCTGAGCCGAAGTTGGGTGCTTGACTGACTGAGCCTCCCGGGCACCCCATAGCTGTCTAATTCCACATGTGTCCTTTTCACTTGACGAGAGCCTCTCTCATCTTGCTTGTCTTTGTGTCCCCATGCCCGGCTACGGGCTCGGGCACAGAATGCTGGATGACCCTGAGTCGCCCCAACTTCAGATTGGAGCCTCTCCCTCCCCGAAACATATTACTTAAAATTGGAAATCCAGTGCTTTTCTGTCTCTATACTTCGCCTTTCCAATGATCTCCGCTGTCCCCTGGCTTCGGTGGCAGCTGGTGACCCCACTGGCCTTCCCTCCAGCTCCGACTTCTCTGAGCTCTAGTGCCATGTCCAGCTGATGGTGGAATTGTCAAGTTCCCGACCCAGCGGATCAGCTGCTTCCCTGAGGCCTTGCTCCTTGTTTTCTGAATCGCTATGTGTTAAGTTGTGTTAATAGAGACCAGAACTAGTTGGCCAACCTTCCTGTTTTCTACACTCCAAACCTGATCTTCGGATCTGGGCTTAGAATGTCACCTTCTCATCAGTACTCTGTGCTTTGTATCAGGACCACAGAATGCAGGTCCCTTATGGAAAGTCCTTGGAGCCCGACTCCAGGTTCAGAATTCAGGGTAATGCTTTGGATTTTAGGGAGGTGATCCAGCTTGTAGCCCGTGTGTCACGTAATCCCCTTGCGAGGTTTGGAGGGGGGCCCAATGTCACGCAGCCCAGAAGCCTGGTGGGAGAAGTCAAGCCTAGAAATCCCTCTCAGCAGCTCAGGGCACACTGAACCCAGGGGAAAGCCTTTGGTTTTAGAGTTTCTGGATTTTGGTGTCACAGACGGGCTTCCAGATGCCTGATAGGAGCTGCCTCCTTTCCTCTTCTCCTTGCTGGACGCTGGTTCCACAGGGCTAGGGAGTGCTCCCTACGGTACCTGGCAGGAGGCCAGTGCTCACAAAAATCTGTTGAACGAATATCCCAAGGCTGGCGGTGCCGAGGATAAATCGTGACACCCTCCGTCATTCACAGAGCACGTGCGCACCATGTGCAACTCTGTAGATCTCTTAACTATCATCACACCCGTGAGAGGTTACTGCTATTCTCCACCGCCCCCTTTTACAGAGAGAGAAACTGAGGCCAGCATGAAGACTCAGGTCTGTGTGATTCTAAATCACTGCTCTTAAATACTGTCACCCCGTCCTTTGCTTCACTTGGAGGCTGATGGGCCTGAGCGCCTTCTCAGGCGGACCTACTGCGGTCTCAGCGGCGGGCTTCCTCTTCTTCCCCGGAGTCTGGGGCATGGCCGTGGCTGAAGCCCTCGAGTCCCCCTTCTCCACGCTCAAACAAGGGGTGCCTCCTTTGCAGCCTCAGAGCGCCAGCCTTCACAGGGCCCCGCATCTTGCCGAGGGTCGAGGGTCGAGGGTCGCTGCAAGGGTACTGGCTCCTCCCACTGTCACCCTGCCCCGCCCGGAAGGTGCTCTGCGAGCTCCGCCCACACGCTCCCCGGCCCCTCCCCGCAGTGCGCACGCAGGCGCTGCTCAGTCGGCATTGACAGACCTCGCGCTGGGGCCTCATCTTTGTTTTCCAGTCTGCGCCGCTCACCCACGTCCCCTTCCCCCTGATCGTGGTGACCAGCCGGATCTCTCCTGTCGTCCTATAAGCGCGTCTCGTATGGGACACAGAGAGAGCCCTTTCGGGATCTTGACTATGGGGACAGAGGCCTCCCAGGTCAGCACACCTGACCTGGGCCTTGCTCCTCACAGACCAGAGCCCCGCTGGTCCCTGGGATCCTCCAGGACAGGGGCCAGGCCTCGAACATCTGTGTCCCCAGCGCAGGGCCCAGGCACACTCCGTGCTCAGGAAGTACCGTCGCGCCCCCTGCCCTCCACCCCGCCTCCGTCGCAAAGGTTCGGACAGACCTGCAGTAGCCGTTGATGATCCTCCCAGACACCACCTTCCGGAAAGGCTCCCAGTGCTTGGCCTCTCCTTCCACGGGCGCACCCAGCAGGACGACGTCCTCAATGATCCCTTGGCAATCTGGGAAGAGACCCCAGAAAAGGCCGTCAGTGTCCCTGGCCATGAGGAGCGGGGGGAAGGCCTGGAAGGGCGCGGCAGAGGGGGAGGTCACATGCACATGTGCAAACGCGCGCGTGCTCACACGTACACGCGTGCACACGCGGTCACGGTGGCTTCCACACCGCGTGGCCCAGGCCATGCGTCCAGCCCCTGCTGGGCCTGACGCAATCCTGCAAAGCACCATGATCACCAGTTTATTATTTATTTTTTAAAAAATAGTCTTTATTTATTTAAAACATTTATTTATTTATTTATTTATTTATTTATTTATTTATTTATTTATTTATTTATTTATTTATTTTGAGAGAGAGCAGGCAGGGGAAGGACAGAGAGGGAGAGATAGGACCCCAAGCAGGCTCCGCACTGTCAGCACAGAGCCCGATGTGGGGCTTGAGCTCACAAACCATGAGCTCATGACCTGAGTCAAAACCAAGAGTTGGACGCCTGACTGAGCCACCCAGGTGCCCCATTCATGTTTATTTTTGAGAAAGAGAGAGAGGGAGAGGGAGCTGGGGAGGTGCAGACAGAGAGGGAGACAGAGGATCCAAAGCAGGCTCTGCATGGTTAGCACAGAGCCCAACACAGGGCTTGAACTCCTGAACCACAAGATCATGACCTGAACTGAAGTTAGACGCTGAACCGAATGAGCCACCCAGGTGCCCCTTCCTTATCCCTATTTTTAGAGTTACGGAAAACTACATTTTCAAGATCACATGGCTGGCAAGTGACACAGCCTGAGTTGGGACCCAGATCTCTTTCCAGCACCAGTGAAGCTCACAGGGAGTCACGGACACGGAGAGGACATCTTCCTTTAGGTGGGGCTGGCGAGCCCTGGATCATCGTGCACTCCAGGAGGGACCGCCCTGTCCCCCCCCCCCCCCCAGCAGGCAGCAGTTCCCTGGGGCCTGTGCAGCATGACGGGAAGGGAAGATGGGGCGCCCGGGTCCCCAGGCACGGAGTACGTTCATCAGCTGCACTGACCAAATGGTTCAGAAATATTTTCAGCAGGGTTATTCCAGGTGTGATTCAACGGACCAGGGCTGGCCCTTGGACTGTTTGTCCCGTAAATACAGAAAGAGGGAGGGAGCATTTCCTTCCCCCTGTTGCAGACTAGCACCGACAGCGCAGAGCCGGCGCACCTCAGAAAGCCTGGTTCCTGACCAGTGAGAGGTGCGCATGCGCCGCCCCATCCCCAGGGGCTCTGTCCCTCTCCGTCCCTCACTCGCTGTGGTTTTCTTCGTGTCACCTGTTTGTGTCTGTCTAGGTTTGGTGAGCGCGGGCGCTCTAGCCGCCTCGTTCTCAGCTGCACGGGCAGGGTCTGGCATGTGCTTGGTGCTCCGTAGAGATCGGAGTGAATGAGTGAAGAGTAAATCAAGGGCCGTCCCTCAGGAAGGCCAATCTAGGTACTCCGTAGTTGCAAAGCCCTGGGTTAAAATCACGTCTGAGTTTGGGACTTGGGCCAGGTCACTTCTCTGGGCCTATGGGTAATGACACTGGCCTTGAGGATCTGTATGCGGATAAGTCACAGCGTGGGGAAAACCGAGCATAGAGGATGCACAGTGAAAATTAGAGGGCCCTCCGCCTGCCCTGCGCACCTGCCTCCCCACATTCAGCTCTTGTGATTCTGAGTTTCCACGTGTCCGGGAAGCTGCACGTGCAGTGTCACTCCTGGGGAATGTGCCCAAGAGGGACAGCTCTGCCCAGCGTGCCACTCTCCTGCTGAGTGACACTGGGCTGGTGGCTTCCTCTCTCTGGGCTCCAGTTTCTGTCTTTCTTTTTTCTTTTTTAATGTTTATTTATTTTTTGGGGGGCGGGGAGAGGCAGAGAGGGAGATGCAGAACCTGAAGCAGGCTCCAGGCTCTGAGCTGTCAGCACAGAGCCCAATGTGGGGCTTGAACCCACAAATCACAAGATCATGACCTGAGCCAAGGTGGAACACTCCACTGACGAAGCCACCCAGGTGCCTCTGGGCTCCAGTTTCTAACCAGTGCCCTTTCAGCTGTCTTCTGTTTGGGATTCCGCATCAGGCTTGGTCTGAATAAAGGGTTCCAGGCTAACAGGTGTTTGGGAACCCCTGCAGGATCAAGTGTTCTAGGTACTCTTCGGGCTCTGACATCAAAAGATGCCAGGGCACGGCATTCTGATGTCACTCCGTTTGCTTCCAGGGAGATGATAATCTGGCAGAAGGATTTAAAACTTCAGGGAGCTGGGTAAGTGCATGGACTCAGGCGCCCTTGACAGAAGGGCTATTTTGGGTACTTATGTTGCTGGCAAGGCTGTAAAGAGGGGGATTTTATTCTAACCCCTTCCCTTGGCAGATGAGGAAACTGAGTCTTAGAGGGGGTGGGATACGCCCAAGGTCACGCAGGTAGTGAGATTAAAGCTGGAAACAACCCAGACTGCACGGGTCCCTGGGGCCACGCTCTGCGCTGCTTGCACTAATAACATGAAGCACAGTGGTCGCAGGTGGGTTATCGTTGCTCCCACAATGCCACGCGGTTGTGGACCCGGGGCCAGGGGCTGAGCTCAGCAGCTCTCTGGGGCTGGCGCTCCAGGCACCGGCTCTGCCCCACGGAATCTCCCCTTGGCCGGAGGGCTGGGACCCCTTGTGGCCAAGAGCGGTAAGGCAGCACGAGCAACCCGGATCCTGAAGTGGTTACCAGGGAGCTGTTAGGAAAAGTCAAAAAAGCTAGTCGCCGGTGACCTTGAACTGAGACCGGTAGTTGAACCTCATAAAACAGTCCAGGATGCAGCCAAATCAAGCCAGGGTGGGCAGTGAGCTGGAAACACATTCACTTTGTCCTCAGACCGATGCCACATCGAGACACACTCCTCTCCTCTAAAGAGGGTTTGCTCGTGCTTTCAACAGTAGCCAAATCATGGAAAGAGCCTAAATGTCCATCAACGGATGAATGGATAAAGATGTGGTTTATGTACACAACGGGTACTACGTGGCCATGAGAAAGAATGAAATCCTGCCATTTGCGGCAACGTGGATGGAACTGGAAGGTATTATGCTGAGTGACATAAGCCAGTCAGAGAAGGACAGATATCATATGTTTTCACTCATATGTGGATCTTGAAAAACTTAGAACACCACGGGGGAAGGGAAGGGGAAAAATAGTTATAAACAGAGAGGGAGGGAGGCAAACCACAAGAGACTCTTAAATACAGAGAACAAACTGAGGGTGGATGGGGGTGGGGGAGAGGGGAAAGTGGGTGATGGGCACCGAGGAGGGTCCTTGTTGGGATGAGCACGGGGTGTTGTATGAAAGCCAACTTGACGATAAATTATATTCACAAAAACAAAAACAAAAACAAAAAAGTTTGAGGAGCAAAAATAAATAAATAAAAATAAAGAGGGCCTGCTCTCTGCAGGGCTGCAAACTTAGAGACAAGCCATGTGGCAGGCTCCCGGCAAGGCACAGGCGTTGGCTAAGGGACGGCAGCAAGGAGAACGTTAGACTCACTCAAGGTGAAATGCCCTACGGTCCTTATTGCTTGCCCGTTCCTGGGAAGGGGACTGCCAAGGAGGGAAACCTGGGGTTAGGAGAAAGAGGCCGCTGGTTGTTATGGTGGGTGCTGCAGAGGAAAAAAGGTCAAATGTCACTGCTCAGTCCCAAAGCTTAGAACACAGAGGATTTCACTCTTCCAGGGAGAAGAGAGAAAACCACCACTCAGGTCCTGTCTGAGGGTCAAGTAGGGTCTCTGCTGCCTCTCTGCTGCGGGCACAATGAATGTTCGCTGAAACATGTTTGGGTTTACTCCTGCTGCTACCATCAGCTCCTCTTCTTGTGAAGATAGTTCTATAGCTTCACAAATAGTAAATTTTGGGGAGCCTGGGTGGCTCACTCGGTTGAGCGTCTGACTTCAGCTCAAGTCATGATCTCATGGTTTGGGGGTTCAGGCCCCACATGGGGCTCTCTGCTGTCAGCACGGAGCCTGCTTTGGATCATCTGTCCCCCTCTCTCTGGCCCTCCCCCACTTGCACACATATGCTCTCTCTCTCAAAAATAAAATAAAACATTAAAAAAAAACCCTCACGGGTGCCTGGGTGGCTCATTTGGTTAAGTGACTTCAGTTCAGGTCATGATTCCACGGTTCATGGGTTCAAAGCCCTGCACTGGGCTCTGTGCTGACTGCTCAGAGCCTGGAGCCTGCTTCGGATTCTGTGTCTCCCTCTCTCTGCCCCTCCCACACTTGTGCTCTGTCTCTGTCTCAACAATGAATAAACATTAAAAAAAAAAAAAGCCCCAACAATCAGACTTTTAATGTAAAGGAGAACAGGGGTCCAACATGCGTTCAGTGACCTCCAGTCAGGGGATGCAGGCTTTCTAACGTTTTATTTATATTTTTACATTCTATTTATTTTTACTTTTTGGCTTTCTAGTGTTTTAAAGTTTTCTGTATGCTACTAATACCCTGCTTTGTTAAAGCCGGCCCTCCATCCTGTTATAACTTTGGTGAGAAGGAGGCTCTGAGCCTCTGGGAGTTAGGAAAGAAGAACTTGGCCAGTCATGTCTTCACCTCCCCCCTTCTAGTCCTTTCTGTCACTTGCAGGTGCGGCAAAAAACATTTCTTTCCCACACTTTCTTCGCTTCCACCTCTTATTTTTGAGAGACAGAGAGAGACAGTGCGAGCAGGAGAGGGTCAGAGAGAGAGAGGGGGACACAGACTCTGACGCAGGCTCCAGGCTCTCAGCTGTCGGCACAGAGTCCGACACGGGGCTCGAACCCACGAACCGTAAGATCATGACCTGAGCTGCAGCCGGACGCTTAACCGACTGAGCCACCCAGGCGCCCCAATACTGACTTTCCAGGGCTGGCGGGAGGCCTCGTGTTCGGGGCCGTGTCTGGCCCGTGGCTCGGTCCTTGGGGTCCGCTCCACGACCAGAGGGAACGGAGTGCGCGGGCCCTGTCTTTGCAGACAGCCCGGCCATGTGTAGAAACACTAGCGGCACCTGGTGGCAGGGGGCAGGGGCACTGGCCTCGGGGCAGAGTCGCTGCACGGAAGGGGCGATGGTTAACCGCTTCCCCGGTTACTTTTTTTCAAACAAAAATTTTCAGGGTGCTAAAACACGCGTAACGTGAGATTCGCCATCCCGCCATCTTTAAGCACGTGGTTCCGCAGAGTGAAGTAGATTCTCGTTGTCGTGGAAGTAGCCTCACTAGTATCAACTGGAAGTTAGGCCAATCAGTGTACATCCTGTCAGCGACTCTCGCCCCGATTCTAGCAGATCACACAGCACTCCTGACGGGACACTTTCTACAGGACGCTTTTGTTTGTTTGTTTTTTAGGTTTATTTATTTCTTTTGAGAGAGAGAGAGACAGGGAGAGAAAGAGAGAGAGACAGGGAGAGACAGAGAGAGAGAGAGAGAGAGAGAGAGAGAGAGGGAAAGCAGGGGAAGGGCAGAGAGAGAGAATCCCAAGCAGGCTCCGTGTTGTCAGCACAGAGCCCGGCGCGGGGCTCGAACTCATGAACTGCGAGATCATGACCGGAGCTGAAGTCAGGTGCTTGAGGGACTGCGCCCCCCGGGCGCCCCGCTCCGCGCGCTTCCTCACAGGGAGGCAGGCCTGTGCAGAGCGCTCCAGGTGCTTCCAAACAGCCCCTTCTAAGGGTTCACAGAAATCGCATCAAGCGCCTGGAACGCGACGTCACACACGCCCCCGTGCCTATCACGTTGTCAGTGATGAGATTCTCCCGGGCTGCGAAGACCAAAGGATCTCAAACCCGAGAAGCAAAAGAAGAAGCATTTTCTCCCTCTTGGCAGGGGGTTCGTGTGTGAGGGGAGAGATAAGGCGGGAAACGAAGGAGGAAATTAACTCCTAACCACCGACGGGTCCAGAAAACAGACCTTGAAGGCTATGATGTGAACCGCTTCTAACACCAACAAAATCCATGCTGAAGATAGACGCGCACGCGCATGATAAACACACAGACCGAAGCAGCCAAACGGAGAGGGAGGGAGACTGGCAGCCGGGCAGGAAGGGGCTGGAAAAAGGAAAGCTCTGGCCATCCCTGCCCCCCAGGAATGAGGTTCACACTGGAAAGAATCGCTTCGGGGAGTCCATCTGCAAGGATCCGGGATGAATTGTTTAGGGAACGAGTCCGCCTTCATCCCCAGCCCCCTGCACCTCCCGCCCCTCCCCCCACCGTCTTGAACTTGGCCGTGCAAAGCAGTGAGGCTGGCGCCAGCACCCCAGGGCCTTGGATATGAATCTGCATGCCCGACCTCTCGCCGATCTCGTTAAGGGGCCCAAAGCCTGGTCTGTCTGAGGACAAGGCAACTGGTCGGTGCGGCTCCACATGAGGGAAATAAAGCACATCACATGTGATGTCTGCTCTCACGGAGGTGAAAGAGCCGGCTGACCCAGTGACAGTCCGCTCTGCATGTCAGCTGGTGCCTAGTGACCTCTCAGAAACAGTTTTTGGCCAAGTGGAAGCTTAAGACTCAAGGGCCAGGACGTTGAGATGTATCTGTGTGCGCTTATTTTTTTATTAAAAAAAATTTTTTTAATGTTTATTTTTGAGAGAAAGAGGGAGAGAGAGCATGAGCAGGGGAGGGGCAGAGAGAGAGGGAGACACAGAATCCAAAGCAGGCTCCAGGCTCTGAGCTGTCAGCACAGAGCCCGACGCGGGGCTCGGACCCACAAACCGTGAGATCATGACCTGGGCTGAAGTTGGACGCTTAACCAACTGAGCCACCCAGGCGCCCCCCTGTCCCCGTGTGCATTTATTGGCAAGTCTTTTGCCCTGGGATTATCTTGCCAACATCATCGGTGGTAATGTTGGTTCAACCTCACAGGGGCTGGGAAATAATCGGAGAGAGGTCTTGCTGCAAAGGGTGTTTTTTTTTTTTTTGTTTTTTTTGTTTTTTTGGTGGTGGTTGTTTTTGTAAACAAAGTTCTGGAATTCTACTCCTCCTTTGTTTCTCTTTTATCGCTTTTGCCATCACAGCTTATTCTGCGATAGGCTAAGCCTTTATGCACATGTCACTTCATGACCCCCAGGAGGTGAGCAGGACCGCCCCCGTTCTCTCCTTGGAGACGCTGAGTAACGCTGAGTAAGCTGTCCCAGTTTGCGCAGTAAGGGGCAGAGTGGCATTTGATTATCCCCACATTTTCTCTCCTCCTCTCCTGTCCCTTTTCCCTTGGCTACCAAATATAACCCTGAACCAAAATCGATGTTTACGGACAACCGTGACATCTTCCAAAATTGTGTATTAAATACAGAACACGCACAACCTGCCAAGATGAACATTTCCAATTTGGTTGATCCAGGAGACATATTCTCAGGTTAAAATTTGCTAAAGGGTCAGGCCAAGGGTATGTGTCCGTTTGTTTTGGTAAACTCTGGCACATCTGCCAGACCCGGTGGGTGAACAGATATTGCTAAGAGAGAGAAAGCATGGCAGCGCTTCGGCGGCACAGTGGGCTAAGCGTCTGACTCTTGATTTAGGCTTAGGTCATGATCTCATGGTTTGTGAGTTCAAGCCCCCCATTGGGCTCTGCACTGATAGCACGGAGCCTGCTTGGGATTCTTTCCCTCTCCCTCTGCCCCTCCCCTGCTCATGCCCTTTCTCTTTCTCAAAATAAATACATAAACTTAAAAAAAAAAAGAGAGAGAAAGCACGGTCCTGGGTTCCAGGCACTGTGCTAGATGTTTTCCCTGCATTGTCACCATGATCTTCTCTGCTTTTTGTTTTTCTGTGGTTGGTTGTTTTTATTATTTTTTAAATTTTTATAAAAGGTTACATATTTATTTTGAGAGAGAGACAGAGAGCAAGTGGGGAAGGGGCAGAGAGAGAAGGAGAGAAAGAAAATCCCAAGCAGTCTCTGTGCTGTCAGCATAGAGCCTGATGCAGGGCTACAGCCCACAAACCAGGAGTTGAAACCAAGAGTCGGATGCTTAACTGACTGGGTCACCCAGGGACCCATGTTTGTTTTTAAAGATTTTATTTTTTAAGGAAGCTCTGAACCCAATGTGGGGCTTGAACTCATAATCCTGAGATCAAGAGTCACATGCTCTACACACTGAGCTAGCCAGGTGCCCCTTTCACTGCTTTTTGAAGTAGATCCTTGAGCGTTTATTGCAGCAAAGGTCTGTTGCAGGTAAATGTGCTCAGTTTGAAGATACCTGTACTTTGTCCTTTATCTTGAATGACAGTTTCACCAAATATAGAATTTTAGATCCACTGTTTTTCTTTCTCCTCTGGCTTCTATTGATGTTTTGTAAGGTCTCTGCAGTCCAGTTGGGCTTCCTTTGTAAGTAAGCTTTTTCTTTTCCCTTTCAAAACCTTCTCTTCATCTTGGAAGTTCTACCATATGACTATGTTGGGTGTGGGTGTAAAATAGTTATCCTGCCCAAGACACGCTCCTTGAGTCTCAGGAATCAATTCTGGAAACTACCAGCCAACAAACTGTATCTCTCTCCTGTTCTCTTCTTTTGGAGCTGATATTAGGCAACTATTAAGCTCTTAACTTTCCTCTCCAGGTCCCAGCTCCTTACCTCCATGGTGCATCGTGGGTAATTTCTTCACATCAACTCTTCCAATTCATGATCTCTCTCTCTAGCTTTGTCTAATCTGCTATGTCACTCATCCAACTAAGATTTTCATCCCAATGACTTTGCTTTTTCACTTCTAGAAGTTTCATTTGATTTACTGTCAAATCTCCCCCCACCCCCCAGTGTTTTCTTCTTTTGACTTACTTATAATGTTTTAATTTGTTTTTAATAATTGTAAATCTACTTATTTTGTTCAGAGGGTGCTCCTTCAAACCATTCTATCAAAGACTGAGGGTCTATTCCTGATGTCTGTTGTTTCTGAGACTTTCCCACATGGTAGGTTTCTTCCTTGTGTGCTTTAGAAGTTTGGATTATGAGCTCATCTTTAAAGCCGGTCTTATATGGGATATCTGTGTGGCCTGCATTGAGGACCTATTTTCAAGTTTTTGACTTGGGGGTTCCTGGATCGTGCAGGTGGTATAAATTTGACCCCTAAATCCAAGTGGTACATTGTCCCATGTCTCTGATTTCCCCAAGGAAACATTTTCTTCTCCTCTCTCTAGTCAGGGCACATGCTTCTGCTCTCATTTTCTGCTTCCTCCTTGTTTCTCCTCTCTGGAAATTTCCTTTAGTTTTGGGAGTGCTGTTTATAGCTCTTTATTCCATTTCGAAATGAATGGCACAATGACTGCTGGTGAGGAACGGTCAGGGCAGAGGGCACTGATCCACCTGCTGGTGGTATTAAGTCCATGTGACATACTCCGCATCTCTTGGAATGAGCGGCCCTGCCAGACGGCAGAGCCCCGGGTTGTGGAACGGCCACGACTCAGCAGCAGTCTGCATCTTTGGACGTCCCTGTGAGCATAAGCGTGCATCCACGGACCTCTTAGCCTAAGCCCAGGTCTCTGGTGGCACATCATGAACTTGGCCTTCCTCCTCTCTGCCAGCGATTTCTCCACACGAGTCTGCCGCATGGCTGGGGCCTCCCAGGGTCCTCTGGGATGCTGGAATTCTCAGAACAACTCCATCTGACTTCCCTTTCATTTTGCATCACACAACCCTGCTTGTGTACAGTTTTGGTCATTTTCAAAAAAGGTGACTTGTCCCGGATGGAATCCAATTTTTCTTTCTTTCTCTTTTCTTACAAGAAATTCTTCATCAGACTATTTCCTCCTGATTTTCATCTGAAAAACATAAGGCCATTGAAGTAGTAGCCCATTTTCCGCAGCTGCTGCCAGAAAGTCCAGTCAAGCTTGGACGGGCAGAGCTTCTGCTTGGACGGCATGTAAGCAGGGGTCTGAGGCTGGCCCTGCGCTGTCTGGCTGTTGGGGTTGGGACCAGACAGCACCTCTCCATTTCCTCATCTGGAAAGTGGCCCAAGAATCCCTAACTTGCAGGGCGGTTGGGAAGGTTCTCTGGGATGGGGTCTGGAAACACCTGTTACAGCAGATACTCGGTAACTATTGGTTCCTTCCCCTTTGTACTTTTGGTACCTAATGAACGCACAAAAAGGATACAACTGGGCGACATGCGGATTTCTCACGAAGCAGGAGCTGCTGCTCAGCTCTGCACAAGCCCTCAACGGAAGGCAGACTGTAGACCCTCCTGGGCCAGCATTTGCTGGAACCCACCCCTCCCTGGGCATGGAGGAGCCCTTTCCCTGGATAACGTGCGGCCCCTCTGAAAGTCGCCACAAGATGGCGCTGCAGCTTCCACAAATGGTCCCGCTGTCTCCAGGACGGGGCACTACTGCGGAACGGAACGGGTGGGGACCCGATGGCAGGCTGTGGGGCCCTGGAAGGTCAGAGGCTTGCTGGCCAGCTGGGAAGGGGGGGGGGGGAAGGAACCTGAGGGCCTCGCTGGAGGGCACATGCACAAACGTGCCCGTGTGTGAGCATATTTTTGTGGGCATGTGTGTGTCCGTGTTCTAATTTGTTCTGCTTTCTGGGGTGGGTTAAAGACGGGTGGCCGGCAAGGTGCTGCTAGAGTCCCAGCCCTGGGCTCCCTGGCCTCCTGCGGGCTGATTGGGGGTGGGGGGGTCATGCTCTCGGGAATCAGGACCTTTCAGCTCCCTTTTGCAGGTTGGTGTGTTTTATGTTCAATTTCCCATTTCCCGGGGCCAAGTTCCTTCTCTCTCTGGAAAGAGAAAGGGAAATGGGTGGCGTGGGCTGGTGTAAAGGCTCTGAGGCCCAGCGTGGGCAGGCGCCCCCTACGTGGAGTCGCTGAGAAGGCCAAGGGGGTGAAGCGGGTTAAACTGAGTGCGGCCTGCACCCCCCAGCACAGGAGACAGCCAGGCCTCATCTCCGCAGAGGCACACACTGCCGCGGAATGTTGGGAAGGAGCCAACGTAGTTCAGGACCAAGGTCAAGGCAGAGGGCTCCCAGAGTCCTCACCTCCCGTCCAGGCACAGGGTGAACAGTAGGGGAACCTAGCAGAACTATCAAGAATGAAGACCTGGTCACGGGGTGCCTGGATGGCTCAGTCGGTTAAGCATCTGAGTCTTGGTCTCAGCTCAGGTCACGATCTCATGGTTCGTGGGTTCAAGCCCTGCGTTGGGTTCTGTGCTGACAGCACGGAGCCTGCTTGGGATACTCTCTCTCTCTCTCTCTGCCTCTCCCCCATTCACGCTGTCTCTGTATTTCTCAAAAAGAAAGAAAGAAAGGAAGAAAGAAAGAAAGAAAAAGAAAAGAAAAAAAGGAAGAGAGAAAGAAAGAAAAAGAAAAGAAAAAGAATGAAGACTTGTTCAGAGTCTTCCGGCCGTGGGTTCTCCCCTCTGAGGAGAGGGAAGAAACCAGTGGCACTCTGGACCTCCGGCTTTCTGTTCAGATTCCTCCCGAACTCCTGTTACTTGGAGGGCTTCCCATCCTGGTGGCTCCCACTTCTTTTAAAATGCAGAGGTTTGGGGCACCTGGGTGGCTTAGTCAGTTGGGCATCTGGCTTTGGCTCAGGTCATGACCTCATGGTTCATGGGTTCGAGCTCCACGTCGGGCTCTGTGCTGACAGCTCAGAGCCTGCAGCCTGCTTCAGAGTCTGTGTCTCCCTCTCTCTCTGACCCTCCCCTGCTCGCACTGTCTCTCTCTGTCTCTCAAAAATAAATAAATATTTATGCAAAGGTTTTTCTAAATAAAACGCGGACGACTTCAATGCTGCCAACACAGAAAGGCCTGCCCTTTCCCTGCCGGGATCTGGGAGCGTCGGCGGTCGGCGCCGGCAGCACAGAGCTGAGCGCGATGTGGTTCTTCCCTGCGAGGTGGAGGGGCCGGCGTGCAGACCCCTGACCCCCCGGCTCACGGTGGGGCTCATTCCTTTACTTGGTTCGCTTCTCACGTGTCCATGTACGTGGCAGACGTGAGCCGGCCACGGGCTCGGGACGCAGTGACGAGGAAGACAAGGAAGGCTGCGCTGTGGCTCCTGGCCAGGGCTGCCCCCGCAGCGGCCCGGGGGTGGGGACCCGCTTCCACCACAGGCGGGGACGGACCCCGCCGCCCCGGCACACACATTAGGGGAAAGAATCGCCCGGGTAATTGTGCCATGTGCTCCTCGCTCACACTGACTGTTGGGCCGGCAGGACAGAGGAGTGACCAGGCGGTACTGACAGTGATGCCAGTGCTGGGAAAGATGCTCAGGTAAGAATAGGACAGTGACCCGAGAAGGCGGTCTGGCTTGGGGTCGAGATCACACAACCGGCCTGTCTGCTCTGCCGCGAGCTGGCTCTGTGGTTTGGGCAAGTTACCTGAGGTCTGTATTTCAGTTTACTCATCTGTAAAATGGGCACCATAACGGCATTAACCTGACGGAGCTGCTATGGAGGATTATGGAAGATAACAGACGTGAAGAGCGTCAAACTGTGGCTGGCAGACGGAAATGTGGAATGTGTTATATGAGCGTGCTACGTGAGCGTGTAATGTGAATGTCCTACGTGAGCGTGCTATGCTCCAGTCACCATGAGTGCTGTTATTACAGATGGAGACGCTTTCCCTCTTGCCCCTTGCAACACTGCCTGGAGAACACCACATAAGGACGTGAGGCGAGCCTACAGGAGGATGTGTGGCCCGCCAGGAGGGACTGAGGCATGCTGGGTGACCACCAGCACCTGCTGCCAGCCAGCGGGCCAGGTCAGTCTGGACGTTCCAAGCCCTCCAGCTGCATGAGTGAGCCCAGGTGCGGAGAGGAGAGGAACTTCCTGGTCAACCCAGAGAGCTGTGAGAAATACCTGGATTTTGCTGTTTTAGGCCACTAAAATCGGAGTGGTTGTTTGCAGCAATAAAAAGTGGACACAGAATGTGAGTAAATATGGCACGAACAGAGATCCTAAACAGGCACCTGTGGTTGGCCTTGGCTCTGACACTCTAGCGATCTACTGTAGGAGGAACATGCCCTGGGTGGCTGCTGCCCCTCAGCCTCAACAGGACAGATGCACATGGAGCGGCGGCCAGAAACAGAGCCTGTTCTAGAGCAACCAAACCACAGTCAACCCACAGATCCTGAGCATGAAAATGTTTGGTGTTGTAAGCCTCTGAGTTTAGGGGTGGCTTGTTACGCAGCATCGCTAGAGCAAAAGCTGACTGATACGCCCATCCTGCCTCTCTATAACCCACACATTTGGAATGAAGGTCCTGTGTCTTCTATGAGGAATGCCATCCCCCCAATTTTTGTGAGAGATTCTGACAGTACAAGCTGTCATTTGCACAATGTCGTAGGAACGCAGAGTATGGCATTATGCTGTAGGAGTCAATGGTGTCACCGTGCACCGACAAAGCCCTTTACTGCAGCCGTCCTGAGGATGGGGTGACGCAGTAGATGTCCAGGGGATTCCTCCCAGCAGGCCAGAAGGTCCCAGTGGATTATTACATTTTAAATCCTTATTTATTTATTGAGAGAGACAGAGAGAGAAAGCAGGGGAGAGGGGCAGAGGGAGAGGGAGACAGAATCTTAAGCAGGTTCCACGCTAAGTGCAGAGCCTGATGTGGGGCTCAATCCACGACGGTGAGATCATGACCCAAGCTGAGATCAAGAGTCAGAGGCTTAAGTGACTGAGCCCCCAGGTGCCCCCAGGTGGATTATTTGTACCAGGAAGAGTTGGAAAGGCAGGTAAGGGATGCCTTCCCGACTCGCTCTGCTCTGTGATGTCTGGGGAGGGGAAGACTTTATATAGAAAGGAAAAGTGCAGTGTTCTCCAGGGGGAAGTGGAAACTTTCACCAGAGCCCTGGATTCAGCCCTCCCTCCTCAGTGGTTTTTGCCTGACCTCTGACCCGAGCCTGGATCTCCCAGCCCCGAGCTGGCCCTCCTGCATGGTGGTCCCAGGTTACCCAAAGCTCCTGGAAACAGGACAGAGGTGCCTCCTCATTGCTTAGTGACTCAGACAAAACCAGGTATCAAGGGGGCTGTTGAAAGCTACAGGGGAGTGGGGGGTGGGGGTGGGGTCCTCCAAAATGACATAGAGAAGGTGCGCGGCTCATCTGCAGGCCTCACGCACAGGGGCTTGGTCCTTCCACGGCAGATGCCAAGGACGCCATACCCTCCTTGCCTGTGTAACCGGGAAAACAGCTCTGGTCCTCAGTCCGAGGTGGGGAAACATTTTAGCAAAAGAGAAGGAGTGGGACTGAGTCATGTCCCTAAGCTCCAGGGTCTCTCCCATGTCCTCTGGGGCTGCCAGCACCGCAAAGAACCCCAGTCAGCCCTGACGCAGCCGGCTTCCTCGGTTCCCGCTGGCGGCAGGCATTCCTGGCTCGCCTTGCTTGCTGGCAACTGGTCAGCAAGCAGGTCACACGCTTGGGCCAACAGGGACATGGCCAGGGGCTGCCTTCGGGGCTGGCTGCAGGCCAGCAGCAGCTCTGAAGGGTAGAAACTGCAAACGGACACATCTTGAGGTGAATCTGACAACCTTGGGTTTTATAATTTGCAGAAATACCACATGATACGCGGGGCACCTCAGAGCCAGCGCGCAGGCTGAACATTAGAGTCCCATTTTATCAGTGGGGGAGCTGATGCCCAGAGAGGCGTTGTGGCAGCCCCCAGGGAGGATGCTGGGCGGAACTCTGGCCTGCCCTGCCACCCACCCTTTGCTCCCAGGCTCAGGGCCACCTCCTGCTCCAGGGTCCTAGTGCTGCTGTGCTTCACTGGGAGACGTAAGTCCGGGCCCCGCAGACCGTGGGCCACTCCGGGAGCTCTGGGCTCTGTGCCCTAGTCCCCCAGCCGTCCCCTACGGGCAGCCTCTGCTTCCCCCTCTGTCCCAAACCGGCACTCTGTCCTAGAGACCTCACCCTCCCAAGGCCCAGAGCAGCATCACCCAAGTTTTCCACTGCCTCAGCACTACAAGTATGTCCCTGCACGGCACGACACGAACCCAAAGTTGTCTGTGGAGGCCTGTCCCCAAAGATACATGCACCCAGACCCTGCGAAGGGCAACTTCTTTGGAAAAGGTGTCTTCAGATGTTATGCAAACGTAATCAAGTTCAGGATCCTGAGAGGAGATCATGCTGGCTTTGCGGGGGCGGGGGGGGGTGGCCCTAAATCCAGTAAGACTGTCCTTAGAAGAGAAGAGAAGACAGGAAGGAGATGACGCGGGGACGGAGCCAGAGAAGGGAGGACCGATCCACAAACCACGGAGGGCCAAGGACTGCCAGCCTCACCAGAAGCTGGAAGAGACAGAAGGATCATCCCCTAGAAGCTCCGAGGGAACGCGGCCCCACCGACGCCCCGATTTCAGACTTCTCGTCCGACTCCCGTTGCTCCCACTGAAGAACGCACGTGAGAACGCCAGGGCGATGCCATTATTACAGGTCCGTCTCGCGTCCGCTCAATTTTATGTACAGAAAACAAACCATTTTCCAAACAATGTCACCGTTTTGTCTATTTTCAAACTATCTTTCACTGTCAATGACTATCACCAAGATCCAGGAACGTATCACAAGGCTCATGACCCCAGGCCCAGAGCCTCCTGCCTGGGACGAGCTTGGGACAGAAAAGCCAGACTCACCCTTCTCCTGAGCCATCTCCTGCAGACAGAAGTAGATGACTCTGGCTCCCAGGCTGAAGCCGATCAAGGTGACGGGTCGCCGGCCCTGCGGGGAGATGGGACACAGGTGTCACGGGGGTGCACAGCCCATTCCAGCAAAGCATCAGCCCTGACAAGGACAGGCCCCCCATTTGCCTCAGTGCCCGTCTCGTGCCTAAGGAATCATGCGTGTGCTACTCCTATCCTGGAGCTCTGATGTCTTAATTAATTCTATGTGAGAGAGAGAGCTCAGGGGAGAGGGGCAGAGGGAGAGAAAGAAAGACTCTTAAGCAGGCTCCATGCTCAGCGAGGAGCCCGACGCAGGGCTTGATCCCCCGACCCTGGGATCATGGCCTGAGCCGGAACCAAGAGTCGGACGCTCAGCAGGTTGAGCCCCCAGCGCTCTGATGTCCTAATCAGGCCAGGCAGGGCACCTGCTGTGAGAACGGCTTCCTCCGAGGCCGACGGGCAGCCTCGGGCTGGGTTCACTCCCCTGCATCTCGACCGGTCACCATCCCTTCTCCCCCAGGGCACAGGACTCATCTATCGGGTGGCTAATGACTTTGGGGAAGTGGGGCCCTTCTGGAGCCTGGAAGAGGAGGCGGAAGGTACCCCCAGGGGTGATGATGCGTAGAGAGGCAGGGACAGGTGAGGGATAATTGTTCTGTTTCTAGATACAAAGGTGGGACCAGAAATAAGAGAAGGCAGTAAGTTAGATGTAAAACGGAATTTTCTGGCTAAAGAACTTGTGGAATAGGCAACTCAAGAAGAAGAAAGCTTCCGGAGGCATCTGGGTGCAAGTTCTCCTCGGAAGGAAGAGGAAGGAGCCGATGAGCCCCAAGGGGTCCGGTCTGCTCCTGTCAGTCTATTCCTTTTCCTTGTTTTTGTGCCAAAATGTGTATCTCCCTCCCCCCGCCTCCCACCCCTTGACCAAATAGTATCCCCGTCCTGCAGGGACTTCGTGGCAGCGGCTGCTCACCACCCCCGACACCGCTCTCCCTGTGTCCCTGGTAACAAACTCCTGAGCTTTGCAGGCACACGGCTCCTCGACCAGAGACGAAGCTTCCCGACTCCCCCGCAGTGAGGGACGGCCAAGCGAGGAGAAGGGAGGCCACGCGTGGCTTCTGTGCCTTCCGCTCGGCTCGCCTGCCTCCGAGTCTGGAACGGGGATGTAGATGCAGATCCGTCTCGGACCAAAAGCAAGACGGAACGCTGAGGACGTGTGGCTATGATGCTGAAAGCCGCCCATGTGGGCGGCAGAGTGACCGTCCCCCAAGGATGGTGCCATCCTGACCTGTGGGCCCTGTGAATGTCCCTTATATGACAAAGGGGGAGGCAGGAGGGTCAGAGTCAGACAGGTGACCTGCTGGCAGAAGTAAGGGACAGAGAGAAAGGTCTGAGGATGCCACCCGGCTGGCACTGGAGACGGAGGAAGGGGGCGGCCAGCCAAAGAAAGCAGGTGGCCCCTGGCAGCTGGGAAACGCGGGGAAGCGGAGGCTCCCTGGGGCCTCCGTGAGGAACGCCGGCCTGCATTTTAGACTTTCATTTACTTTTCCTTAATGTTTGTGTATTTTTGAGAGAGAGCTTGAGAGAGCGGGGGAGGGGCAGAGAGAGAGAGAGAGCGGGGGGGAGAGAGAGAATCCGAAGCAGGCTCTGCACTGACAGCAGCAAGCCCCACGTGGGGCTTGAACCCACGAACCATGAGATCATGACCTGAGCTGAAGTCAGGCACTCAGCTGACTGAGCCACCCAGGTGCCCCTACTATTTATTTATTTTAACTTTATTTATTTTGAGAGAAAGAGAGAGCGCACGTGAGCAGGGGAGAGGCAGAGAGAGAGGGAGAGAACGAGAACCCCAAGCAGGCTCTGGGCAGTCAGCGCAGACCCCAAGGTGGGGCTTGAACTCACGAACTGTGAGATCATGACCCGAGCCGAAATCAAGAGTTGGAGGCTTAACCGACTGAGCCACCCAGGTGCAAACCCCCACCCCCACCCCTGTCCCATTTTAGATATCTGACCTCAGAGAAGTAAGATAGAACATTTGTGTCGTTTTAAGCCCAGGAAGCCTGGGGGTAATTTGTTACGGCAACAGGAGCAAACGAATACACCTCGCACATCGCCCTGGATGCTGATACCCGGGCTCTCCCACGGCAGAGGATAAAGGTCTGCATTTTTTAAGCCAAGGCCACTCTGGTGTCTGCCACACCGCCCTGGGACTTCCCTGTTTCATCTGGAACAGACGCAGAAATCGGATGGGGGTCTGCCTTCTCAAGCAGGTCACCTGTTGTGGCAGAAACTGCCAGCTGTCCCTCAATATCCATCCCCCCCCACCCTTCCCGTAGCTGAGTTCCAGCGGGCTCGCGGACGCCCCGCGTAAAACACTGCGTCTGTGGCAGCAGGCGTGCTCCTATGGCGAGGGTCTGGCTCATGAGATGCCAGTGGAAAGGCCACAAGGCCCTTCTCTCTCCTGCTTACCTGGAGGGCAGATGCTGACGTCTGGTGCCCCTGGGCCAGGCCAGAGGGCCCCCGGGCCTCCTTGCCACGCACCGCATTCTAGCACAAGACTGCCTTCCTAGGCTTCTCCTCGAGAAATAAACGCCCACCTCGCTCAAGCCCCTGCTTTTCGGGGTTTTCTCCCACTTGCCGCGGAAACGAATCCTAACCAGGCAGTCATCTCTGAAACTTTTCCCCAAACGTCTGACTCCCATTTAGTCAAGTTTATTTGAAGGGGGGGAGGCAGTTTCATTTACTGGATTCAAATTTTAAAAGTATTCTGACCGTTCATCTTCCTGACAATTTGCACGGTATTCGGACCACGGAAGGTCTGCTCTGATGGAGGCTCTAGGCTTCCAGGAGGGACCACCTTGTCCGCCCCATGGACGTCCCTGTTATTCGGTGTTCACCCCACTACCTGCTGGAAACTCTCACTGGTCCATCCTGGGATATTCCTGTGACTTGGGATACGAGGGTGGCGCAGGCCATCCGCCCCCCAAAGCCACGAGACTACCTCCACGTGGGCTTGCTCTAGGGCTGGTATCTGCATGCAGGTCAGCTCCTGCACTTCCTTCTTCCCCGCAGCCTCCCCGACGGTCAGTCCCAGGTACCTGCTGCCGGGAGAGCAGGATGTGGGCCAGGTGCTTGCCGACCTCTGCGGACCGATGGAGACACACCCCCCAGGGGTTGTCGATGACGTTGGCGACGGTGAGCAGTGAGGCTGGCCAGGTCAGGGCAGCCACGATGCCTGCGGGGTGGGGATACCAGTGATGAAAGCAGTGGGGGGAGGTCCTTCTAGGGATGTGGTGGGCTGGCCAATGGATGCCCGAGCAAATGCATGCAGAGCCTCGAACTTGGAACCTGTAAGTTTTCCAGGTGCTGTCAAACTGCTGTAAGAGCAACGTAGAAAACTGACGCTCGTGCGTTTCTGACTCATGGACTAGATTCCTTCTGTTCAACCGTCAAGTGAGATTCCAAAGATGGCCTCGGATTGTCACCCCACCTGTATCCTCCCACTTCATGCTCTAATTCTGCCGGGCCTCAGCCCCTGCCCTGCCCTCTACTCTAGCCTTGGCCATGTGAGTTGCCTTGGCCAATGAGGTATTAGTTAATGTGAAACTCGAAATGGTTTTGTCGGGTCCAGGCTCTCATGCACTTCTAGTGCACGTGCTAAAGTGCTGGTGTGGGCTAGCCTGCTGATGCCAGGGGGAGGCGAGAGACAAACGGAGCAGAGCAGAGTTGTGCTAGTCGTCCCAGACAAGGCTAGCCCAGATCAGTGTGGACAGTCGGCTGATCCAGACGCATGAGCCCAGCTGACATCAGCCAAATGAAGCCTTAGGACTTCTCAGCTATTATGAGAAATGACTGCTGTTTTAAGCTACTGAGTTTTGGGGTTGCTTGTCATGCAGCAATAGCTAACTGCTACGCCATGTGACAATGTGATTGGCTGTTTACCGGCTGCTTCCCCACAAAGACCATAAACTTGAGAGACAGGAATGCAGTCTTAACTTCTCTGTGTTCCTGAGGCCCAGCACAGTGCCTGGCTGCCCGGGGGCCTCAGGCGTGCAAAAATATGGTATCGGTGTGGGTTGCGAGCAGTGGGCCGCCGCTGCTGATGGTGGCCGGGTGGGGGAGGGGGTGCTTACCGGACAGCACTGTGTACTTGAGGGCCTCCTGGGCTACCATGTTGGCGAGGCCGCTGAGGATGGTCTCCAGGGCATTGCCGAGCTCCATCAGGTACTTGGCCTCCCAGGCCAGGCAGTACTGCTCACGGCTGCGGGCCAAGGCCGCCCATGGGGCGCTGAAGGTACCTAGGGGAGAACACAGGTAGGTGGGGGTCTCTCCTGTCTGTTGACAGAGGGTGTCCACCCCGCCTTCCCAGACAGGCGGTGACAGGGGCCCGCTTGCCCTTGTGGGGAGACAGAGGCCCACCCCTGCCGTGGCGGAGCAGACGGAGCGCAGCGCCACCTTGTGAGTCAGCCGGCTGGGGTTCAAGTCCCGGCTCTGCGTTCATCAGTAGTTGGGTGACCCCGGGCATACTGCTATCCTACCCTGAGCCTTACTGTGCTCATCTGTGCAGTGGGGAGGTGAACACTTATCTCCCTTTATAAAGTAGGAAGGAATGAAGTCTTTGGACGTCTGTGTGTGTGAAGTGCTACTGTCCCGTGTAGAGAAATTTTGCCATTGGCAGCCGGTCATTCAACAAACTTGGGCTGGGGAACAGTCTGGAGGCTTGGGGCAGAGGTGCTTGAGCCCAGCTCTGCCACGACCTCACTGGGTCACCCGGTGCTTCTGAGCCTCAGTTTTCTCACTCAGGGACTAGCAACGGGGGGACGTGGACGCACCACTGCAGTGACCAATGTCAAGCAGGAAGTGTAACCTGGACTGCCTGCCTCCCTCCCTTCCCCTGCTCCGTGCCCTCCCTCTGCCCTGAGGACAGTGTCACCTCTCTGCATGACACTGAGGCCCTCCTCCCTCAGTGACCTGGCCCCTGCTTCCTTCCCAGAAGTGTGAGTAGACAAAGACCTCTCTCCTGGCAGACACAGGAAAGGTGCCTGGTTTCCTTCCTGAACTTAACCTAGTTTACTGTGTCTTTTAGTCACCCCCTTTGCCTGGCTGCTGGAGGGGACACTGAACAGGATTCCCCCACCCCAAAATGAATTTGACCTTTGACCTGGGGCCAACAGAGCAAATAGGCATAAAAAAGAGAAAAGGAATTTGCTTCCAGATTGCTCAGAATTGCAAATTCCTTAACTTAGACGCTTGCTCTTGTCCCCCCTCCCCTCTGTCTCGGTCTTTCCCACAGTGTGGGGTCACAGAAAGAAGGCAAGAGGCACCCAGGAACTTTGGGTCAGGAGACAGGGGTTCGGATCCTATCATCGGCCATTCACCTGAACTCACGTGACCCCTTTGCGTTTCCCCTTCCACCAGACCAGGACGGGGACGGCGGCCATGTCAGAGGGTGGCTGTGAGGCTCGCGGGAGGTAACGCATGTCGGGGTAGGCATGGACCAAGGGCTCAGTTAACATTACCCGCCGTGTGGGGAGGGGGCCTGGCGATCACCAGTAAGACACCAGTAAGACTCTGGCACCTGGTAGTGCCGCCACAGAGACGGGGCTTTTGCTCACTTGCTTTCTTCCGAGTCGTTTAGATCTGTGGCTTCTACCCTCAGACCCCAGAGGTCTGGAAACCCAGGAGGCTGTCAGCATGGGTGCAGTTGGAATGTTCCAGATTCCCTGACCCACCCTGCTCCCTCTCTCTTACTGCTGAGCCTCACGCTGGACACTTGCCACCGTACTGTGAGCCAGGCAGCGGGTGGACTGTGACGTTAGTCTTCGATGCCACCCTTGTTGGACTCTCCCCCGAAACACACAGATTAGAGCAGCAAAGGGAAGTAATGTTTGCCGAATGTTAGTTAGAAACCAGGTGCCTTCTGTGTGCTCTCGTGTTTGACTTAAACTTTGTAAGTATCTTGAAAGGCAGGAATAATTTGTTCTACCTTACAAATGAAGCCGCTGAGGCACAGAGAGGTTAAGTAACTTGCTTAAGGTCACACAGTCAAGATGTACCAATCTCTCACCTACTCAAAGTCCATCCTTTGCTCTTTCCCACTTGCTCTGAGGATAAATTCAAACTCCTCGCTATACCTCACAGGCTCCAGCATGATCTGACCCTGCCCACACTCCTATTTTCTAGCTCCCTGTTCCAGCCATCCTGTGCTGCTTTGGTACCACTGGGCCTTGGAGCTTGCTGCCCCTTTACGAGGTGTATGACTTCTCGCTTCTTCTTACCCAGTTAACTCCCAGTCCTTAGCCTAAATGTCACTTTCTTCAGGAACCTTTCTCTTATTCCCCAGAAACACTCCTGGTTTCCTCTATTGGGCCATCCACAGAACTGCCCTGTAATTACTGCTCAGTGGTCTTTCTTCCACCTGGGACCATATGTTCCATGAGAGCAGAGGCCATGACTGTGCTGCTCACCGCTGAATTCCTAGGGCCTGGCTCCGTGTCTGGCATCTGGTGTGAGGATACTCTATCAATATTGCTAAATGGATGAATTAATAGGTGAATGGGTGGGTGAACGGATGCGTAGATGGATGGTTGGGTGGATGGGTGGATAGATGGATGGATGGATGGTGGATGAATGAATGAATCGGTGGCTGGATGGGTGGACAAACAGACAGCTGGATGGGTAGATAGGTAATAGATAGATAAATGGGTGGATGGATATGTAGATGGGTGGATATATGGATGAGTGGGTGGATAGAAGAATGAGTAGATAGGTGAGTGGGTGGATGGAAGGATGGATGAGTGGGTGGATGAGCAGGTGGATGGATGCATGGATGGATGGGTGGGTGGGTGGGTGGATGGATTGGTGGATGAATGGATGGGTAGATGGTTGGGCAGGTAGATGGATGGTTGGTGGATGGGTGAGTGTGTGGATGATGGATGGATGGGTGGGTAGGTAGGTGAAAACATGGATGTGTAAACAGCCTGGTGGATAGATGAATGGGTAGATGGGTGGATGGATATGGGATAAAGTCATCTAACCTTCTTGAGCCTCAGTTTCCTCCTCTGTAAAACAGGCTCCCCTACCCACCCTCTAGAGACATACACAGGCAAGAGCCCAGGCCAGGGTTTGGCTCACAGCAGCGGTCCTAGTCATTCAACACCCACCCCTACCCCCTCCACTACTCCACCCTCATCCTTCTCTGCTTTGGCCCCGGTCCTCACGGTATTTGCCGGACGCCAGCCACCCTGTGATGGCGATGGTGATATGCAGCTGCCTGCCTTCTGTTAGAGGCAGAAATGTGAACTCTTCAATGGCCCCGACGCGCTTCTTCATCTTGTATCCTGAAGACGCAGATACAGAAAAGAGGATGGAATTAGGGAGAGCGGCTCTCTGTGCTCACACTCACAGTGGGTGACAACTGTTTGCCTTGCCCCTGGACATGTCTCATTTTTTAGGTCGTTAAAGGTAGATGTCATTATTGTTCCATCCACGGGTCAGAGGCTTCCAAAGGCCGGCCAGCTCCAGCGGCAGAGCTGGGGCTGGAGCTCGCTGGTCCGTCGTGACTCCATTGGTTCTGTATCACGTAGCCTGCCCATGAGTGTCGTGGGTGTAACATACGCCTCTCAAAAAGGTGGATCAAACTGACAATGATTCTCAACACAGGGAGGAATGGACCCCACCTGGGGAGTGGAACAGGAATCTCTGTGTGTGATTGGGGGGGGCTGTTGGCACACGATTTGGAACCCTCCCTCCCCCCCTCCCCGGTGACACTGGTAAATTCAGGGTAGCCTCATGGCCTCTAACCATGAAGACGCCCACGTGTTTCCGAGGGGGCCTGCCTGGAAATTTCCTGGATGGAGACCAGCAGGTCCAATCAGACCCTTCTCAGAAAGTCTGCTCAGGCACAGGTGCTCATACCCAGCTCTTTTCCAACCCACGCCAGGGACATGGGGAGCCTGCTACGGGCGCTGGCAGGGCAGGGACCCAGCGTGAGAAAAGCCGTGTCCTCCTCTGTCCCCTGGGGAGCCACCTCGGGTAAGGATCTGGGCCTGTCCTGAAACAGCTGGGCCCCCCTGGTGGCAAATCCCCCCTAGGCCCCACTCCTCTAGAGCCCTACCTGTCAGGCCAGCTCCAGCCGCGCCGAACAGCGAGGTCAGGACAGCGATGCCGGCCACTGAGCCCAGAGCCGCTGCCCCGGCACTGCCAATGATCGTCGCAGCGCCGGCGGCAACGAGAGGGGCAGCTAGACCCCCGGTCACACCTGCAAGAACAACCTAGGGTTGGTAAAGATGGGAAGATGTGGCCCACTGGGTTCTTCCCCCATCAGCTGCCTGATGCCTTCCGGATGCTGCTGACGATGCTGAGGAACGCACTTCTTGCTGACGGAGCACCTAGCGCGAGATGGGGCCATCTCCCAGCTGTCCTCCTTACGCGCTCCTCTCTAGCTGCGAGCCGGGCACTGTCCCTGGCCCCGCACTGGCCCATGTGGCACTGGCTCAACCCGGGCTGGCCTTACCGATCACGGTCCCGCCTCCGACGGTGGCCAGGCCTATCAGGAGATAGCGCTTCCATTTCCTCCGGTTTTCCTTCTTCTTCCGGGATGCCTCAGCCGTTCTGGGGGAAAAGAGGTTGGCCGTTAGGGCTGGCTGTGCCTGGGAGCCCCTGAGACCACCCCGCCCCTCGGAGCCCCCAAAACTAGGATCAGTGCTGGGTACGCTGCCATGCAGAGCAAGGTACCAAAGTCACTCTGGGCCCATGGATGGTTTTAAAAAGCTGAGAAGTTTCTACAACCCAGCTGGGAAATCCCAGCATGGGGGACGTGCTACTTACCGAACTGATCCATCCTATCAGGGTTGCGATTTGAATAACAAAAAGACAAAAGAATAATAATAATAGCAAAAGCAGCACACACAAAAAAATCGTAGAACATCGGACCCAGAACGAGTACCAAATACAATCAGACTCTGTCACCCCCATCTTCCCATCCCTCCCCGCCCCCCACCATCTGATCCTAGCTCCCTCTGGAAACGGCTGCTAGTTGGGAGACCTTGGCCTTGGGCCAATAGCTAGAATCAGTCAGACTTGACATTTAAAACAATAAAATACCTAGGAATAAACCTAACCAAAGATGTAAAAGACCTGTATGCTGAAAACTGTAGAAGACTTATGAAGGAAATTGAAGAAGACACAAAGAAATGGAAAAACATTCCGTGCTCATGGATTGGAAGAATAAACATTGTGAAAATGTCATTATTACCCAAAGCAATTTACACATTCAATGCAATCCCCATCAAAGTTGCACCAGCAT
>PISW01008859.1:0-68351 GCA_004023785.1 Mungos mungo | reverse complement strand
TTATTTGTTTTGTGAGTGTGAAGTTTGGTGAGTTCCTTGTACATTTTCGATATTAGCCCTTTATCTGATATGTCGTTTGCAACTATCTTTTCCCATTCTGTTGGTTGCCTATTAGTTTTCTTGATTGTTTCCTTTGCCTTGCAGAAACTTTTTATCTTGATGAAGTCCCAAGGGTTCAGTTTTGCTTTCATTTCCTTTGCCTTTGAGGACGTGTCGAGTAGGAGATTGCTGCGGTGGAGGTCTAGGAGGTTTTTTTTTCCTACTTTCTCCTCGAGGGTTTATTCCTTTTTTTTTTTTTAAAGGAATAACCCCTTATTTTGAGTGGGAGAGAGAGGGAGAGAGAGAGAGAGAGAGAAAGATCAAGTAGGGAAGGGACAGAGAGAGAGAGAGAGAGAGAGAGAGAGAGAGAATCTCAAGCAGGCTCCACACTGTCTGGAGCCTGATATGGGGCTCAAAACCCTAAACTGTGAGATCATGACCTGAGCTGAAGTCAGAGGCTCACCTGATTGAGCCACTGGGTGCCCCAGATTTTATACTTCTTTTTGTATATAACCTCAACATTTTCATGTAATTTCATTGGTCATCCAATTTTATTTAAAAATTTAGAAGCATCTGGTTATCACATTACTAATAAAGCTATGTCAATATTTTCAACTACAAATAGGTTCATTCTTGTTAAAAAAAAAAACACTTGAAGAAAACAACACTATTTTACATAAAACTGTCTTTAGTATTTTTGGTAAGATCTATAATATCCTTGTAACATTTCAATGAAGAGTTCACATATAAAGAATCCTGAAATACTTTGGGGACAAAACACATTACAGAGCATTTACAATAGCTATCTGAGGTTGCTATAATTTTACTAGGTGTTAAAGATCATCTAATGCATTTGCTTTAACATTGAGAATACAGAGACCTGGTAAATCCAATTTAGTGACCAAAGTTGGTTAACCAGTAATTAGCAAAGCAAGATGTAAATCCATTTTTCTAGGCCAGTGTTACACAAGGCAGATACTCCATGATATAGAAGTACAATTTTATGTTTTTTTACAATGGCCTATATAAATGGAAGGAAAGAAATCATTAAATACTAGAACAATTGGAAAAGGTTGTATAATAGGAAGAATTTGACTTTGAATTTTAAAAATGACCGTTATATGAGAAATAATAAGTAACTGGTTGACATGGTATGGCCATGGTATTTATATATATTTACATGATATATATTTATAATTTTTATATATAACATTCATATATATTTATTTGTCAAATAGACAGCCATATCCAAACTCTAATATACACTTGGCCTTTGGGGATTGGAAATCAGCTAGGTCAGAGAGATAATACCAAATTTCAAATTCCATGATGCAGATACGTTTTGCCTTTAGAATCTGAGGAGACATAAATATCACTTATTTTGGGAACAGTGTTCTAGTTCACTTTAGGGAGCTACCATCTCGCATTATTTGAAACCTTTGATGGGCCAGTTGATCAAGAGTAACCACTCACTAGTTAAGCAGGGAGAAAGTAAACTCAAGGTAGATTTAGTGCTCTATCCTTGAAAACTGGATCTTAAGCAGAGACAGAATGAGAACAATCAGAGATGAATTATCCCCATAAAATTACCCTTCCTCACTAAGAATAAGCAACTTCTTACTAGACAGGTCTTTGGGTGCAAGGGAAATAAAAGCAAAAATGAACTATTGGGACCCCAACAAGATAAAAATCTTCTGCACAGTGAAGCAAACAATCAACAAAACAAAAAGGCAGCCTGGGGAGAAGATATTTGCAAATGACATATCAGATAAAAGGTTAGTAACCAAAATATATAAAGAACTTATCAAACTCAACACCCAAGAAAGAAAGAATCCAGTGAAGAAATAGGCTGAGGACATGAACACTTTTCCAAAGAAGACATAGAGATGGCTAACAGACACATGAAAAATGCTCAACATCACTCTTCATCTGGAAAATAAAAATCAAAACCATAATGAGATACCACCTCACACCTGTCAGAATGGTTAACATTAACACTGTAGGCAATAACAGATGTTGGCAAGGATGCAGAGAAAGAGGGTCGCTTTCACACTGCAAGTGGGAATGCAAACTGGTGTAGCCACTTTAGAAACAATGTGGAGGTTACTCAAAAAATTAAAAATAGAACTGTCTTACAACCCAGCAATTGCACTACTAGGTATTTACCTAAAGAACACAAAAACGCTGATTTGAAGGGGCACATGCATCCCAAGGTGTATAGCAGTGGTATCAACAATAGCCAAGTCATGGAAAGAACCCAAATGTCCATTGACTGATGAACGGCTAAGGAAGATGTGGTGTGTGTATACATTGGAATTAACCAGGAAGCAGTGATAAAACTTTAGATCTAATACCAGTATATCAAAGACTATATCAAATACAAATCCATCAATTAAGAATTTTTGAATAGATTTTTTAAAAATTCAGGTATTTGCTATGAATAAAAAACTCACAAATATAATGACATAGATAGTTGTAAAGTAAAGGGATAAACATATATATATATAGCCTGCAAGCAATAATTAAGAGAAAACTGTAGTGGTTATGATATACATCAGAAAAAGTAGACTTGAGACCAGGAAAAGTTACTAGAGTTAAGGTTATGCATTCCATCATCATAAAACTCAATTTACCAAGGCAATACTGCAAAATGAATAAACACTTATTAACAGAACTCCAAAAGACATGAAATAAAACTAATCCAATTGCAAAGAGAAATAGATAATCCACATAATTTTAAATGTCACTTCTCACTTGGTAATTGATGGAAAATAAAGATAGAAAGTCATTAAAGATATAAAAAGCCTGAATGACTTTATTGGCATTTACAGAATGCACAAAAATGGCAGAATATAGAACCTTTTTGAATGCATATAGAATTTTCACGAAAATCTACCACATTCTGAGCCATAAAACAAATAAACTGGAAGAAATGGAGTTCACAGAAACTGTATTCTCTAACTATAATAGAATTAATCTAGAAATCAAAAAAAGAGAAAAATTGCCAGATATTACAAAATAAAAAATTACTTTTAATAAAAATTGTATATATTTAAGGTATACAACATATTGATTTTATATGCATATACATAGTAGAATTATTACCATAGTCAAGCTAATTAACATATCTATCTCCTTACAGTTATCCTTTTTGCGTGTATGTGGTGAGGGTACTTGACACTTCTGTGTCTGGCTTATTTTACTTAGCATAATACCCTCTGGGTTCATGTATGTTGTTGCAAATGGGAAGATCTCCTTCTCTTTAACACTCAATAACATTCCAGGGTATAAAAGTACATTTTTTTATTCATTCATCCACTGATGGACATTTAAGTTGTTTCCATATTCTGGCTATTGTGAGAAATGGTGGAATCAACTTTAAAAAGCCCATCCCTCTCATTTTCTTTGTAAGAAGGATTTGGAAGAGGAATTTCTGGATCATATGATAGTTCTATTTTTAGTTTCTTGAGGAACCTCCATACTGTTTTGCACTGTGGCTCTAACAATTTACATTGCCACCAACAAAGCACAAGTGTTCCCTTTTTTCTACATTGTGTCAACACTTGTTATTTTTTATCTTTTGATAATAGCCATCTGAACAGGTATGAAGTAATGTCTCTGTGATTTTGATTTGCACTTCTCCAATGATTAGTGATGTCAAGCACCTTTTCATATACATATTGTCCATTTATATACCTTCTTTGGGGGAAAATGTTTATTCGGCCTCTTTTCCTATTTTTAAAATAAAAAAAATTTTTTGCTATTGAGTTGTATGAGTTCCTTATGTATTTTAGATACTAGCTTTTTTCAAAAATGTAGTTTGCAAGTATTTTCTCCCATTCTCCAGATCGCGTTTTCATTTTGTTGTTTCTTTTGCTGTGCAGACACTTTTTTGTCTGATGTAATGTCACTTGTCTATTTTTGCTTTTTGTTACTTGCACTTTTGGTGTCATCTCAAAATATCATTGCTAATGCCAATGTCAAGGAGCTTTTGCCTTATTTTTTCTTCTAGGATTAAAAAAAATTTTTTTAGTGCTTTATTTATTTTTGAGATAGAGAGAGACAGAGCATGAGAGGGGGAGGGGCAGAGACAGGAAGACACAGAATCTGAAGCAGGCTCCAGGCTCTGAGCTGTCAGCACAGAGCCACATGCGGGGCTCGAACCCACGAATGTGAGATCATGACCTGAGCCGAAGTTGGAGGTTTTAACCAACTGAGCCACCCAAGCGCACCTCTTCCAGGATTTTTTATGGCTTCAGATTAAGGTCTAAAGTCTTTCGTCATTTTGAATTGATTTTTGTCTTATGGTATTAAACTAGAGTCCAGTTCCTCTTTTTTTTTTTTTTTTTTGCATATGGATATCCAGTATTTTCAACACTATTGAAGAGATTACCCCTTTCCCATTGTGTATTCTTGGTGCCTTTATAAAAAAATCAATAAACTATATATGCTTTGGTTTATTTCTGAACTTTTTATTCTGTTCCTTTGGTTTGGGTCCTTTTTATGCCAATATCATATTGTTTTGCTTACTATAAGTTTGTAATACAATTTGAAATTGAGTACTGTGATGCCTCCAACTCCATTTGTCCTTCCCAAGATTGCTTTGACTACTCAGGACTTTTTTGTGGTTCAGTGAATTTTAGAATTGTTTCTTCTATCTCTATGAACAGTTTCATTGGAATTTTGATAAGGATTGCATTGAATTTGTATATTGCTTTGTGTGGTATGGAGATTTTAACAATGCTAATTTTCTGACCCATTACTATGGCATATCTTTTAATTTATTTGTGTCTTCTTCAATTTATTTCATCCATGTTTTACAGGTTTTAGTGTAAAAAAAACTACCTCATGTGTCAAATTCTCTGGGATAAATTAAAAAATATTTTGATCTGAACAAAATAAAAATAAAACATACTCAAATTTGTGGCATGTATCTAAAGAACTGGCTGACTATAGAGTAATTTATTAAATTATCATACTAGAAATTAAGTCTCAAACCAAGAGTTAAAGCTTCCATCACATATGCTAGGAAAAAAAAAATGTAACAAAAGAAAACTAAAGAAAACAAAGAAGAGAAAATAATAAATATAAGGGGAGCAGAGTTCAATAAGATTAAAACAAATCAAAAATAAAACAGTGACACAAAAGCTAGTTCTTTTCAAAATATAAAATTAATCAATTCTATAAGCAGACTGACTAAAAAAACAGAGAAGATCAAAAATTACCAAAATGAATATTGAAGGAAGAGATATCACTACAGACCTAACAAACATAAAAAATAAAGAAATACCTTTAAAATTTTTTTATGCTCATTAACTTTACAACTTAGATGAAATCTATAAATTTCTCAAAGGACACAACCTTCCACAACTTATAAAAAAGAAATAGATAATTTGAATAGCCTATAACTATTTTTTCAATTGAATTTGGCATTGAATAATTTCCAAAAAGAAAACTTAGGGCCTGGTTTGTTTCACTGGCTAATTATGTTAAGTATTCAGGGGAAAATCAATCTTACACAATAGCTACCAAAAAAACCCAAAAAACAAAAAACAAACAAAAAAAAAACCCCACAAGACAATGCTTTCCAACTCATTTTATTGAGTTGGCACTAAACTATTACCTATGTCAGAAATACATTACAAGAAAAAACTACAGAATGATATAGAAGCAAAAATTCTCAGCAAAATATTAAATCAAATCCAACAATATAAAGGATAATCTATCATAATCAGTTGAGTTTTATCCCAAGGATGCAAGATAAGTACAATATCTGAAAATCAATGTTATTCATGATACGGAGAAAGGATAAAAGTGATATGTCATCTTAACAGATGAAGAAAAAAGAATTTGGTTTAACTCAACACCTTTTCATGGTAAAATTCTCTGCAAACTTACCATAAAAAGAAACTTCCTTAATTTGATAAAGAGCACCTATAAGAACTAAAACAAGATCATATTTAGTGGTGAAAAACTGAATGATTTTTCCTAAGAGCTGGAAAAAGGTAAGAATGTCTGCTTTTCATTCAACCTAATTCTGGAAGTCCTAGTTAGTGTGATAAAGCAGAAGAAGAAAAGAATCTCTGCTTTCAGTAAACATGATTATCTAAGTAGAAAATACTATGCAATCTATAAAAAAGCTCTTGAGTAAGCAGGTTTAGCTAAACCAAAGGATACAAAGTCAATATAAACAATTTTATTTCAAATTTAGCAATGAATAGAAATCAAAATTTTAAAATACCAAAGGCAACAATATAAAAAATTAAAATACTTAGTTACAAATAAAACAAAATATATCCAGTATTCAAACATTGAAAAGCATAGAACAGTGATGGAAGAAATCAAAGTCCTAATTAAGCTGAGAATTAGGTTAATTGATCAGAAGACTTAATATTGTTAAAATGTCAATTCCTTCTAAATTGATTTACGGAGTCTACCTAATCCCAGTCAAAATCGCATCAGAAGTTTTGGTTCCCAAAAGATAAATTTTAATTTTTTATGAAAAGGAAGATTATAATAGCCAAAAAGATTTTGAAAATGAAGAACAAAGTTGGAAGACTCCTACAACCTAGTTTCAACATTACTAAAATGCTTTGTTAGTCAATACAGCATGGTATTGGGAAATGCTGGACTCACAGATCCAGGGAGAAGAATAGTATCAGTCCAGAAATAAACCAAAACCAATTTGTCCAATTTATTTTTGACACACTGTATAAGACAATTCAATGCAGAAAGGAAGATGTTTCAACAAATTGGAACAATTGGACATATCCAGATGCAAAAAGAATGTATTTTGACCTGCTCCTCATACCTAATACTTAAATTAACTAACAATGGGCCCAATATTTAAAAGTAAAAGTAAAACAATAACCCTTTTAGAAAACAACATAGAAGAAAATCTTTGTGATCTTAGGTTAGTTAGGTAAAAATTCTTAGACACAATACTGAAAGATAATACTGATTTTTAAAAAAAGATAAATTGGACTTCAACAAAATCCAAGACTTCTGTTGTGTAACTTAAGACCATAAAAAGAGTAGCAACAGACTAGGAGAAAATGTTTGCAAATCAAATACCTGCCAAATGACTAGTGTCCAGAATAGAACAACTTTCAACATTCAGCAAAAACAAAACAAGGAACCAATTTTCCTGAAATAAACGTTTGAACAAACATACACATCACCCCTAAAAATATAAAACAGCAAATAAGTACATGAAAAGATATATATCTTTAGTAACTAGGGGAATGCAAATGGAATCAATGAAGTATTTTTGTATATTAATTACAATGATTTTTAAAGCAAAATAGAAAATACTAAGTGATGATCAACATGTAGAACTGCTAGAACTATCATACACTGCTGATGTAAAAGGAAGATGAGACAGGCTTTTTGGAAAACAATTCAGTTGTTTGATATAAGTTAAGTATAAGCCATACAATATCACCCAACACATCCAATTCTAGGTATTTGCCCAATAGGAATTGGAAATTTTGTTCACACAAAAGCTGGCATATGAATTATCACTAGCTTTATTCACATCCACTCCAAAGTGGAAACATCCAAATATTCTTCAACTATTCATTGTGGACAAACTATGACACATCCATATAATGGAATACTACACAGCTTTAAAAAGGATTTAACATTTGATACTCTCAACAACATGAATCACTCTCAAATGCATTTACTAGGTGACATGTGTTAAGCCAGACTCAAAGGCCACCTGCGATATGAATCCATTTATATGATACTATGGAAATGGCAAGGTGTAAGAACTTAAAAGGAGCAGGTGTTTAAGATGGGGAAGCTCTACTGAAAGGTGATTATGAAGGATTTATATTTCTTTATCTTGATTGTTGTGGTGGTTACTTGAATCTAACTATTTGTTAAACCTCATAGAACTATATAACCAAAAGAACACACTTTACTATATGCAAAGTTAAAATTAAATGTAAAACGGCACAACGTAAAAAAAAAATTAGAGTCTGAATCAAGACTCTCTGGTTTGATTCCCAGTTCCACAAATAATCAACTGTAAGCCTTTGGCTGACTTATTCTGTGTGCCTCATTTCCCTCATCTTTAAAATGAGGATAATAATAGTGACTTCTTCAAAGTGCATTTACTTTTAAGTAGATTACGGTTGGTCAGAGTACATTGTAAATGGTCAACACATTTTAGCTTTTTTCATTATTAATTTATATTGAAAATATTATTAAACATTTTCACTGCTAGTTGAAAGTAATTATGGTGAAGAGTCTTTCAACTTAATAAATATGTCACTGTAAATCTAAATTTTATAGAGTTTGGCTCCTCATCTCTCACATTTCCAATGAGTAGATGCTGACTAGCTCTCTACTGAATAGCAAACATCTGCCATTTAGATATTATTAAGTAATGTTTAAAACACACATCCCTTTATTATCATAGTTAAGCTGCAACAAGTTGATTACATTTCTTATTTTGCAATGGAGGAAACTGAGCCACAAAAGCATTAAGTAGACTCTTTAAAATCTGACCATCTTTAACGCTCATGCTCTTTCTGCTACTTTTGTCTGTCCCTAACTTAAATGTGTAACTTACTCCACACCATTTTACTAAGAACGGTGATGTTTGCCTTCCTGGTATGTATTTTAAAAAATTAAGCTTCTCTCTAGAAATCACTTGAGTTATTATAATTCAGGAATGACAGTGATAAAATGGGTATCCCTTTAATAAGTAATAGCTGATCAATTACTGGTATAATTCATATGTTTATATGTATGCTTACTTGTATTCTATTTTATCTAAAACTTTTTTTTTTTTGGTTTTTTATTTATTTTTGAGAGACAGAGACAGCACGAGCAGTGGAGGGTCAGAGAGAGAGGGAGACACAGAATCCGAAGCAGCCTCCAGGCTAGCAGTCAGCACAGCCTGATGCAGGGCTTGAACCCACAAACCCTGAGATCATGACCTGAGCCGAAACCAGCCACTTAACCCGCTGAGCCACCCAGGCACCCCTCAGTTCTATTTTAGATGTGCAATGTCTTAATTATATTTTGCATTTGTTAAAGTAGTTGTTCTGTAGCTGCATACTTTCAGAATGTGCTGACACTGATGAGGAAATAAGCTTTGGTTTATTCTGAAGTTTAATGATATATGAGCTATTCAGGAAGATAACATAATAGTTTCTCTATAGGGCTGGCACTTGCTCATCTATCCATTATTGAGTGAATGAAAAGGTGAAGCATTACCAATAAAGGGAACAAATGGGGCAAGGGGTGACTCAGCATACTTTGGATCTTGAGAAGGAGATATCTCTGCTATCTAGTTTGACAGATCTCTCCTCTCCTCTGTGAAGCACACGGGGCCGCAGCCTCCCATACCATGCACTGCTCTCCTCTGATCATTTACTGTCTGTTGAAGCATTCTCTCTAACACTTCCTATTGTTGCTATCATCCATAGGCCTCAGGACAGCAGCCTGTTTTGACAAAGGATCAAAATATTTTTTAATGAGATAGAACTGAGTTCAAATTCTGTCACTGTCACAAAAAATCCAAACTCCAGCAGTTGAGGATGAAGGGTAAACAAAAGAAGTGGTTTTCAAGGTGTGGTCTTAGAATCCCTGTGGTTCCCTAAAACATGTTCAGGGAGTGCACATAATACTGATGCTTCCTGCCTTTTCTTTCCAGTCTAATGCCCTCATGAGTAAGCAGTGGAGGATCCCAGAAGCTACAACACATGTGATGTTGCAACCGACTAAATGCAAAAGCAGATACGATAATCCAGCTATATTTCATAAAGAGAGACATTAAAAAGATTTGCAAAAATGGAAGACAGTGTCACTATCATAACTAATTTTTCTTGTCTTAAAAATATATCCAATTTTAATAAAATTATTTTCTATGTTGACCTTTAATAAGCTCATTATTACCATCATCATTATTAAGAAAATTTTTTAATGTGGTCAATTTCTAATTCAATAAATATTGATTAATCTTATAAATATTAAAAAGCTCTTTAGGGTCCACAATATCTCAGAGTTCCTGTGACCAAAAAGTTTGATAACCACTAAGAAAGAGTAAGACATTAAAACAGCAAAGGTACTAAATATACATCAAAATATAAACATAATCAATATATACACATAAGTTTTAAGAGAATGGATGAGACCAGGTTCAGGTTCCCTCAGAAATGTCAAATATAATCAAATTATTTAATAACCCCCCAGATTCTCCACTTAGATGATGCCAATTCTTTTATTCTTATCACTGCATATGGTGTATTTATCTTTAGATACCAACTCTTATCAGCAAGAATTTTATCTCCCTCTACTTTGTACTACAGATTAAATCAGCTTGTTAATAATTAAATAAACTAATTTTTGGCTAATTTGTTCTAAAAGAAAGCCCAAGTCTCTTTCAAAATACTAATTGAAAGAAAGTTGATTATGTACTCATAGCAAGGCAGCCCAGTCCCGGGGCAGGGGGTGGGGAGGGGGAGAGTTAATTACTGTAAGTGAAGTCATTTTTACAAGGGCATCGATGACTGCTATTTTCCAAGGTTCTTCAATGTTTTCTGGTAACGGTGTATAAATATAATAAGCAAAGAGAATGCAAGTCAGTCCAAAGCACAGAGTTTTGCACCCCATGATATATCCTTGTCACCACAGAGCAATAATGTCATGCCACTCCATATATATTGAATGCTTAGTAGGACAAAGGGAGATGACAAATTCTCTCAAGAAATATCGCCATTGTAGCAACAGCAACCTAACATTCTGTTCCAACATTAACAATGACAGTAGAACTGGTTTAACAATTTCCCACTGTATTGGAAACACAAAATATGTCCCATCAAATAGCCTCACAGAATAGAAAACCATTTAAAATCCTGGCAGAAGTCCTTTCACCCTGTGACACCATCATCATGAGGCACAATAAATTTTACTGAGTGTCTTAGCAACCTACAATGTAAGTCATGAAGTCTGTTTCCCCCATTAGTTTTTTCCCAAGGATATTAGTGAGAAGGTTAAAAAAAAACAAATAGTGCGTCAACCTCAGGGCTAACACCTGTGGCATAGATCATTAACAAAAAAACTCAAACGTCAACTGGGCATTAGACAAGAAGAGAAGATCTAGTTCTTGTCCAAGTTCCATGATTAATTCATCTGGTACAGAAATATTTATGGAGTGTTTACCTTATGTTAAATTAATTCATGGAGTCCAAAATATTTACAACATATTTACCTAATGTTATACCTAAAAATTTCAATCCATGTCACTATATAATCATGGGGAAGTTATTCATTAAGCAAATATTTTTACATGTCTTATAAATACTACATTCAATATTAGGCAAAATGATTGTAAAATTGAGCAACACTTGGTATTTTCCCATTCTTCTGCAGAGCTTTATTGATCTTTCTGATTTATCTTTCCTAAGATCATTTTTGGAAATTCTATCATAGAATAATTTATTTGGGACACATTTTGCATCAGAAGTTATTACTGTTAGTATAACAATTGCTGTCTTACCCTATGTTATAATTTCCTACTTTAACTCTCCTTTATCATGTACTAAGCACCAGAATGACAGATAAAAAGGTAATTCTTCTAAAACATGTTCTAAGTTGAGGAATAAGAACCACATGGGTGTTAGGGGATAAGAAGTCTAAAAATAGGTAAATATAAACAATCCAGTATGTGCATAATGAAAAAGTCAACATTTTAAAATATCAGTCTCATTTTGCATGCCATCCTTCCTACAAAAGTTAAAAGAAACTAATGGGGAGGGGACATCATATTATTAAAGAAAAAAACAGTAAGAAAGATCGATGATATTGCATACCAAGCAACAGGCTTGAGAAGACAATAAAATGATACCTGTAACATACTGAAGAAATAAAAAGATAACTGCCCATATAAAATACTATACATGTAAAAATATCCTTCAATGGAGAAATAAATGAAAAATGAAAATAAAGCTAATTTGTCACAGTAGATTCACATTACAAGAAATACTGATAAAAGTAAAAAAAACAAAACAAGATAAAAAAAATAATACCAACTGGCAAGAAGAAAGCAAAATGTATTTGAAACATGGTAAGTATATTTATTCCTACCACTTCTTCTCTACCTTCTATCAGTTATTTACTCACTTAATCCTATAAAATAAGTCTAGAAAAGGGTATTATGGTGCCTCAAGACTGAAAACAATCTTTTTTGCTCTCAGGTGATACACTAATACACTCAGAAAACCTAGGAGAGTAAAACAACCATTAGAAGTAAAATGTAAATTTAGCAACATTGCTGAATAAAATATAGATATGACAACTTCATTAGATGTTCACTAGCTAGTAAAAAAAGTAGAATACACATTTTAAAAGCAAACATTTAAACATCTATTAGTTTCTGGCCAAAATAGAGTTAATAGAGCAGATCTACCTTTCCTAACATCTATGGACAGAAAAACAAACCACAAAGAATAATTGAAAATATATGAAGCAATACTTTTCAAGATACCAAACATCAGGAAAAGAGTCTAATTCCTGAAAAATGAGAAATAAGCAAAGTAAATCCCATTATTCCCCTCACCTACTGCTTTGGGAGAGTTTCCTGTGGCACAGAGAAGGGAAACCAGAAGCCTGGTGATTCCCTAAGATGAAGACACAGAGCAAGGCTTCCTTAAACACCAGAGTGGCTCCAGTTCACGGGACAGAAGACCATAGCTGAGAGCTACACAGAAAAAGAATTTGAGATCTGCATCAGGGCCTCCTTGAACACTGATTGGCACATGCATATGGGAAGAATACCCAGGGCAAAAGCACTTGAAAAAATTAGAGTTAGCAGTGATTAGTACTCACAGAGGGCCATGAGTCATGTCTGTTCTGAGAGTAATTTAGAAAATCTAGACTCATGGGGCACTTGGTCAACCACACAAAAGGGCCTGACCTCAGGAGTAGGGAATCATTAGCCCCACACTGAACACTGCTCTGGTTCTGACCAACAAATCCTAAAAGCAAGAACTGAAAAAGTCAAGCTATTAAAAGAACAATATGCAGCACTCAGAAAGATAAAATTTATAATTTCTGACACCCAATTAAAAAAAATAACCTAGCATGAAAAACGCTGAGGGAAAAAAAAAAAAACACCCCATAATGAATAAACAAATCGTGAATTAAAACTGAACAGACTGGCACAAATGTCAGAATAGCAGTCAAAAACAGTAAGATAGTATTCATAACTATAAACCAAAATGTTCTATAGGCTATATAGAAACATGGAAGGTATAAAAATGAGGCAAAATGACCTTCCAGTCTAAACAAAATAGCATAGACTCATTTATTCCTTGCTTCTTTAAAAAAAATTTTTAACATTTATTTATTATTGAGAAACAGAGAGAGACAGCATGAGCAGGGGAAGGGCAGAGAGAAGGGGAGACATAGAATCCAAAGCAGGCTCCAGGCTCTGAGCTGTCAGCACAGGGTCCGATGTGGGTCTCAAACCAACAAACTGGGAGATCATGACCTGAGCTGAAGTCAGGCGCTTAACTGACTGAGCCACCCTGGCAACCTTCCTTGCTTCTTCTAAGTACAGCTATACACTCTGGAAACAGTGCAAGAGGTAAACATGGGAAAACTCTACAAGTTGGATAGAAGAAAGTGGACATATTAGGGAATCCAAGACTAGAGAAAAACAGCAGCATGGCAACAGAAGGTGAGGTAGGTAGGTTCATTCTAGCCCCAGTTCAAACAATACTCCCTATAAACACTATCTCTTTCCTTCCCCTTTCTTTTCCCTTCCCTTCCTTTCTTCCTCTTTTCTGAAAGGAATACTTCTAGGACTCAGAAAAATTTCTGAAAATGCATTTTTATAAATGTAGAAGAAATTGAATTTCCTGGATAGAGCCTATGTCTTCCCAGCTACGCTCTGAGAGTTAGTAGGATTTAGGATTTCCCCATGTATAAAGTGGATCCTCCAATCAGTTCCGAAGGGTGGAAGGCCTAGTTCACCCAGCAAGGAGAGGGTACAGGTTGGTCTGTGTCTCTGCAGGTCCCATTCAATTCATGGCCCTCCTTTTCCCTGCCCTGTTTCCAGTGGAAGAGTTGATCACAAAGCACATTCTCAAACTCTTACAGAGCAACCTGGAAGATACACTCAAAAGCTTTATCAATATATCAAGATGGACTCTTAAAAAATTATTTTATTTAGAATAAATTCCAACTTATAAAGAGCTTGTAAGTCATTACACATCTTCACAAAAAAAGATGAAATCTGAACAATCATAAAACCAATAACCTTTTTTCTAGATAGATCAAAGAATCGAGGACAGAGGACAATGAATCTCTCCAAATCTGGACAGACATTCAAGTACAAAGAATCACAGCCAAGAACAGATGATCTGAAGCAGAAACAATGAGGCCAGGAACTTGTTGAAAGACTTGAATGGTAATTTTGATAAACTGTTGGATGCTGAGTGCAGACAAGCAGAAACTTAAAAACTCCTAGAGATCCAGACATAAGAGGTTCACCACCTTTCATGGGGGTTATATCCAGGACCTCCACTCAGTAGGGTATCATGGTGAAGAGTGGAGAAAAATCCTTTTTATCCTGAGTAGGGGGGGAGGAAAAGAAAACATTTTGGAACTGTCTCAAATTATACTAAGAAAGGTATCACCTCCAGTGAAGAAGACTTATCTCACCTGGAAAAGAATAGTCAACTCTATTCCTCTTTAATCTTTCTGTCTCATTTTAAATATAAAGGGATGAATCACTGGGTTCAACTCCTGAAACCAATATTACGTAGTATGTTAATTAACATGAATTTAAATAAATAAATTTAAAAATAAAGTATAAAGGGAGAAAAAAAGAAAAGGCGAAGAATTACTTTAAAAGATCACAGCTCAAAGACTCAGAGCCACTAAAACTAAAACCAAAAAAGCAACAAAAAACCAACACCACAGCCTAAAGAAACAAAGCAAGCATGAGGACCTGACTGAGATATAACATTGATTTTGAGATTATCAGGGAATAATTGATCAATATATTTAATGCTCAATATATTATTATATTTAGGATCTATATATTTAAGAATCTAAAGGAAAAGTAGGCAATACACAAAAACAGATGGCAGAAGAGAAATGGTAGCACTAATAGAGAATTAAAAGGAAATTCAAGAAATAAAAAAACAGTTTTTTAGGGTAAGATGGAGGAGAAATAGGGAGCTCCTTACTTCCCACCCACATCTCTCAAGTAAGGGCTGAAGCCAAAGGACACTAACTGCAAGAATCTAGGAGGAAAAGAGACAGAGTCCACTAAGAAGACAGCCTCATAGGTGTGTGACTGTGAACTGGGGAAGATAAAAATGGGCCAGGACCACAGGCACAGAGGGGAGGGAGCCCCCTCCATGGAGAGAGGAAGGGAAGAGAAAGAGTGGCTAAAACTGCTCATAGAATTGTCCCTGGAGAAAAGAAAAAAACTGTCTGGGATGGAGAGGGATCCTATCATCCCATCACTAACCACAGGGCTTCTGGAGACAGATACTATCTTTAGCTGCAGCGCTTTCCTTGGGCTGAGTACCCTGGTCCTAGTCAGAACTGCTCCCCTCCTCCATCCTACTCTATCCTGGCTAGGAAGCCCTCCGGCCTGTGGGATTACATTTTAGGCAGTATCATTAAATCCCAAGGACTAAGGCCTGGAAACGAGGCCGGGCTGGGGACATACAACATGGCCCATCTTGGCTATGCCTGCAGCACAGGATGATCGGACCCAAAAGAGTGATTTGCAATGCTTAGTTCAAGAAGCAACTGGGGCGCAGCCATTCTTCTCCCCACAACCACCAAGGCGGGGCCTTAGGGAGCAGCTCTGGGACCCAGGGTGGCAGCGAGACCTGCCTACACCAAACCAATCCCATCTGCGCTTGAGAGCTTTTTTTTTTTTTTTTTTTACTGGAGCCTAGGGCAAGACCAACATTGATGCATTGCTGTGATGCTGTGATTAACTCTAGATCAATTCTTGCTATTCACATATACTTTCCTTTATCTCATTCTCATCTTTCCCTTCCACTGGACTGAGAACTCTGGTCATTGGTTTCCTTAAACAGTCACATTTAATCCATTCTCTTGATGCTTACTCTATACCTCCTTTGTTACCTTCCTTTCTTGCTCTCTCTTGAATAATCAGACTACATAATTTCTCTGGGAAACATTATCTTCATTTCTTTCTTCCTGCCTCCTACCACATTTCCCCTTTTTCTTTCTCTGAATTAAGCCTTTTAATCTCTCTGCCTGGTCAATGTTCAATTTCTCTTTCTCCTCACCCCTGTCATTTCTCTCTTTGTGTATGTTCTCCCATCAGTACTGTCTCCCCCTTGCTCTTTATTTGTAGCAGGGATTTCCAGTTTTATGCTTTTAGACTGTCCTTTGTCTTTTGTTGTTTTTGTTTTGTTTTGTTTTCCTTTCTGTTTGCTTGATTTGGCTGTGTGTTTGCATACTTCTATTCCCTGTTTGTTTTTCTATCTGTTTTCCTTTCCAGGGATACCGGAAAAAACAAGTCAAAGTACACATGGTGGAGAGTCCCAAATATCACTATGAGTAGGGAAATAAAATAACCAAAGGCACAACAAGAGAAACCAAGGGACACCATTAAAAGAACACTTCCTGAATGGACAGTCCCTGGACAGTCAATGAGCCTCCTTTAATATAGTAATACTCGCAAATGCAGAGTGCACAACAAGCTTCAAACAGACAAGAGACAGAAAGCTAGTCAAATGATGAAACGAAAGAACTCTCCTCTAAAATTCCAGGAAGAAGTGACAGCTAAATAATTGCTCGAAACAGATATAAGTAACAAAACTGAGCAAGAATTTAGAATAATATTCATAAAATTAATCACTGGGCTTGAAAAAGGCATGGACGATACCAGAGATGCTATTGCTGCAAAGATTATGGACCTTAAAAATAGTTGTGATGAATGAAAAAATGCTATAAATGAGGTGTGTAATAAAATGGAGGTGGCCACAACACGGATTGAAGAGGCAGAGAGGAGAAAAAGTGAATTAGAGGATACAATTATAGAAAAAGAAGCAGAGAAAAAGAGAACTAAAATGATCCAGGAGCACAAAAGGAGAATTTGTGAACTGAGTGATGCAATCTAACAGAACAATATCCGTATCATAGGAATTCCATAAGATGAAGAGAGAGAAAAAGGGGCTAAGGGGTACTTTGACAAATTATAGCTTAGAACTTCCCCAAGCTGGAGAAGGAAACAGACACTGAAATCCAAGAGGCACAGAGAACTTCCCTCAGATGTAACTTGAAACAATCTTTTGCACGACGTATTATAGTGAAACTGGCAAAATATAAGGATAAAAAGAGAATTCTGAAAGCAGCTAAGGATAAAAGGGACCTAACATACAAAGGGAGACCTATCAGAGTAGTTGCAGACCATACACTGAAACGTGGCAGGCCAGAAAGGAATGGTAGGAAATCTTCAATGTGATGAACAGAAAAAATATGCAGCTAGTATCCTCTACCTAGCAAGCCTGTCATTTAGAATAGAAGGAGAGATAAAGGTTTTCCCAAATAAACAAAATTGAAGGAATCCATCACCACTAAACCAGCCCAACAAGAAATTCTAAGAGGGACTCTACGAGGGAAATGTTGCAAGGAACGCAAGGTACCAGAGATACCACTACAGGGTCTCTCCATCAGGAAGAGCTAACACTCACTCTTTGTAGATAACATGATACTCTATTTGGAAAACCCAAAAGACTCCATCAAAACACTGCTAGAACTGATTCATGAATTCAGCGAAGTCACAGGATATAAAATCAATGCACAGAAATCAGCTGCATTCCTATACACCAGTAATGAAGCAACAGAAAGAGAAATCAAGGAATCAATCCCATTTACAATTGCACCAAAAACGATAAAATACCTAGGAATAAATCTAACCAAAGAGGTGAGAAATCTAGACACTAAAAGTGTAGAAAGCTTATGAAAGAAATTGAAGACACAAGAAAAGGAAAAATATTCCATGTTCCTGGATAGGAAGACCAAATATTGTTAAAATGTTAATACTACTCAAAGCAAATCTACATATTCAATGCAATCCTTATCAAAATAATACCAGCATTCTTCACAGAGAACAAACAATCCTAAAATTTGTATGGGATCAGAAAATACCCAGAATAGCCAAAGCAATCTTGAAAAAGAAAACCAAAGCAGGAGGCCTCACCATCCCAGACTACGGGCTGTAGCACAAAGCTGTAATCATCACGACAGTATGGTACTGGCACAAAAACAGACACTCAGATCAATGAAACAGAATAGAGAACCCAGAAAGTGACCCACAAACTGACTCACAACTAATCTTTCACAAAGCAGGAAAGACTATTCAATGGAATAAAGAGAGTTCTTCAGTGCTGGGAAAACTGGACAGTGACATACAGAAAAATGAACCTGGACCACTTTCTTACACCATACACAAAAATTCAAAATAGATCAAAGACCTAAATGTAAGACAGGAAGCCATCAAAATCCTCAAAGAGAAAGCAGGCAAAAACCTCTTTGACCTTGGCGACAGTAACTTCTTACTCAACACATCTCCAGAGGCAAGCAAAACCAAAGCAAAAATGAACTATTGGGACCTCATCAAAATAAAAAGCTCCTGCACAATGAAGCAAAGAATCAGCAAAACTAAAAGGCAACCAAAGAATGGGAGAAGATATTAGCAAATGACATGCCATATAAAGGGTTAGTATCCAAAATCTATCAATAGCTTATCAAACTCAACACCAAAACCAAAAATCCAGTCAAAAAACAGGCAAAATACATGAAAAGACCAATCTCCAAAGAAAACATCCAGATGGCCAACGAACACATACACAAATGCTCAACATCACTCATCATCAGGGAAATACAAATCAAAATCACAATGAGATAGCACCTCATACCTGTCAGAATGACTAATATTACTTAGGCAACAACAGATGTGGGTAAGGATGTGGAGAAAGAGGACCTCTTTTTTTTTTTTTTTTTAGAGACAGAGAGAGAGTGCACGCAAGCAGGGGAGAGTCAGAGAGAGAGGGAGGTACAGAATCCAAAGCAGGCTCCAGGCTATGAGCTAGCTATCAGCACAGAGCCCAACGCAGGGCATGAACCCACGAACTGTGAGATCATGACCTGAGCTGAAGCCGTACCCTTAACCAACTGAGCCACCCCAGGCGCACCAAGAGAATCTCTTTTGCACTGCTGGAGGGAATGGCAACTCATGCAGACACTCTGGAAAACAGTATGACGGTTCCTAAAAAACTGAAAATAGAACTACCCTATGACCCAGCACTTGCATTACTAGATACCTATCCAAGGAATAAAGGTATGCTGTTTTGACGAGGCACATGCATTCCAATGTTTATAGCAACACTATCAACAATAGCCAAAGTATGGAAAGAGTTCAAATGACCATCGATGGATGAATGGATAAAGAACATGTGTATATAAATACAATGGAGTCTTATTTGGCAATCAAAAAGAATGAAATCTTGCCATTTGAAACTATGTAAATGGAACTAGAAGGCATTAGAAGGCATCAATGAAAAAGAATGAAATCTTGACATTTGCAACTATGAGAACGAACTAGCTGGTGTTATGTTATGCAAAATTAGTCAGAGAAAGACAAATATCATATGACTTCACTCATATGAGGACATTAAGATACAAAACAGATAAACAAAAGGGAAGGGAAGGAAAAATAATATACACATGGGGAGGGGGATAAAAACATAAAAGACTCTTAAATATGGAGAACAAACAGAGAGTTACTGGAAGGGTGTGGGAGGGGGGATGGGCTAAATGGGCAAGGAACATTAAGGAATCATTATTGCACTATATGCTAACTTGGATGTAAATTAAAAAAAAATAATAATAATAAAGAAAGGAAGAGAATCATAAAAAGAATTAACTAAGTTAATACCAAACTTTTTCTTATTATTAATTAACAGATACCTGTTCAAATTCATTAAGAGCCACAATGCAGTATATCTTTATATCATCTGAATAAATGAAATGAATGACATTAATGTCTTGAGGTATGAGAGAGAATCACTGAGAATACTGAATTATAAGGTGCCTATACTAATAGTGAAATGCTATATACATTTGAAGTAACCACTAAAAAATGTTTATGAAATAAGTGTGATATGCTGATAAAAGAAAGAAAAATGAATAATATAAAATGTTTGATTAAATCTGAAAAGAAGGAAAAGAGGTAACCATGAAGAAACAAAGACGAGTATAATGAATAGGAAATAATTACAAACATGATAGATACTAATACAACTTTACCAATAGTCACTTTAAATATCAATAGTCTAAATAACATAAGAGCTGGAAGATTGGATAAATAAACAACACTCCATTTTTTTGCTGTCTGCAAAAACTCATTTTAATTATATAGACACAGATGACTCAAAGTAAAGAGATAGAGACACACCATGCTAACACTGATCAAAAGAAACAAGGATTTATTATGATAATTTCAGACGAAGCAGATTTCAGAACAAGGAAACTTATCAGGGATAAGAAGCATTATATAATAATAAAGCAATTAGTTTCCAAAAAGACATCAGAATCCTGAACATGTAAAGGACATAACAACAACAGAATCAAAATATGTGATGCAAAAAAAAAAATGATAGAAATGTAAGGAGAAATAGACAAAACAATGGTTACAACTAAAGCCTTTAACATCTCTCTGTTAGTCATCGACAGATCTAGTGGCAGAAAATCAGTAAACATATAGTTGAACTGAACAGTAGCATCAAACAAATGAATCTCATTGATATTTATAGAATACTTCATCCAGTAGCAGCAAAACACACATTCTTCACAATGAAATTCCTCACACGGCATGAGATAGACTTGAATGTGTACCATAAAACACCTTAACAAACTTAAAAGAGCAATCATGCAAATCATGTTACTATCTTGAATAATCCATAACTGCAGAGAATAAATTTAATGAGATTCAAGTGATCTGTGCAGTGCCATACATGGACAGTAATGGATCACGTAGGTGAGCTGCTCAGATCTTCTGAGATACTCTTTAAACTATTTTTGTGTTTCCTGGTCTGAGGATGCTCTGTTTCAGACATCCTCCTGTGACTCATTTTGAAGAACTCCTTTAGGATGTCACATTAGTACACTTTGTCACACATCAAATTTAAACAGAGTGCCTCGAATTTCATACCACAACAACCACCACTCATGCCTTAGCTGTATTTTATTAAATAAGGTAACACGGAAGCCCCAGCTCCACTTCCTGGGGTCCAGACAGGAAGGCTGTGGTGCAGCCTATACTCCAGAATGTTTGTGTGCAATCTGGCTGCATTCTGAGGGTGCTATTTTGACACCATATACCTATTTACATGGCTTCGTCACCTTCCCTTCCCTACTTCCTATGTTATCTTACAGATTCCGATGAGAGCATTTCCTTAAAAAATTATTGGCACATGTCTCTTTGTCTAGGGATCTGGTTCTGGAAAACACTACCTAGAAAACATGTTACTGCAACCAACATTTAGGCAAAAAAGAATAACAATGTTAATAACAACTCCTCCACACAATTCAATGAGAAGAAATAGATTACCATTCATTTTATGAGTTCAGTAAAATCTTAATATCAAATCCTGACAAAGCATTCCAAAGAATATTACAGGAAGTTATCACTCATGAATATAGAGGCAAAAATGTTCAGTAAATTGTTGGCAATTCAAACCAAGATGTATATACACAAACTAATTAGTTCTGGGTCATTAACTTTTACTAGTTGGTTAAATCTATGAAAATTTTAAGCACCCTTGGAAATATCTTGAGCCTTACTCCAATATTCTTAAAATGATCATTTGCAGAATGTGTTAATTTACATGCAATATAATTTGAAAGATAAAAATGGGTAAATGGAACACCTTCCATATTTGCCACAAGCATGGAGATAATTAATGAAAACCCAGATATAAAGAAACAGTCTATGCCTCTAAATCTGTAACTTTGTGTATTTGTGTACTTCCACCCTTTATTTCAAAGGTAGAACAGAAGGGAGAGTGGTTAAATCTGTTAAGAAAGCATCACAAAAATGCATTGCAGAATAGGTAAATACATCTTAAGATGTGAAATGAAAGGTGAGTAGGTGTTCCCCATGTATTTGTGTGGAGAGGGGGTAAGAGGCAACACCTTCTAAAATAAAGGAAAAACCCAAACAAATGAAAGTCTGTTTTGATTGCCTAAGTCTGGGCAATTGCAAGTGCAATTTTGGACCCAGAAGTAGATACACTGGGGGGAATGAAGCATGCTATATGGTGTGACTGTGTTTCTCTGTGCCTGATGCCATCACAATTTCTTCCTGCTGGGCTTGCATCCACATTCATGACATCTTTTTCATCTTCACAATCACCTTTGTTTGCACAATAAATTACTTGGTCACCCATCTGTAAAAATCTTTAGGATAACCATTCCTGACTTCATATAGTCAGGCTGATGGGGGAAATGTATTGAAAATAACTTAGGGGCACCTGGGTGGCTCAGTTTGTTAAGTGGCCGACTTCAGCTCAGGCCATGATCTCATGGTTCATGAGTTGGAGACCTGAATCAGGCTCTGTGCTGACACCTTGGAGCCTGGAACCTACTTCTTTGACTCCTGTGTCTACCTTTTCCTCTGCCCCTCTCCCACTCACACTCTGTCTCTCTCAAAATAAATGAATACAATGTTAGAAAAGAAAAATTTTTTAAAAAGAAAAAAAATCACTTAAACACTTGAAGATCCGATGACACCAAATTGTGTATGATGCAAATCCTGGCAGAGAGTGCAGTAACTGTCCTCTTGATGCTTCATAAGCTTAAAACCAGATGGTAAAAATTCACAAACTAAGCTCCCAGAGTCATAAATGTCTGACTTTGTATGTAGAACTGAACAGTCATACCCTGATATTTTGGCAAGAAGAAGAACAATAAAAACTAAATCCCATCACAAAGCAAAGTGGCCCACAGTTCCTGCCAATAGGAATAATGCTTATATCTACTGAGTCTGGAAAGAAGAGAGGTCTGCTCTATGTCTTTCTCTAAACTTGGTATCGGCTGCCTGAGGGGCCAGAGTAGCTCCCAGGGCTGAGGCACGAAGAGCTACAAAGTGGGTCAAAGTCTTCAGGTGTCTTCCATCCCACTTTCTGGAGCCTCTCCCCCTGTCACCTTCAAAGGTCTGAATTCCCCCAGTGGCCATCCCTTCTCGGAACTTCCCTTTCCTGCAGTGCATGGGTGCCACCTAAATCACCTCTAAGTCACTCCTTCTAATCACAACCTCCTTTCCTATAGAGCAGCATATCTGATTGTTTTGAAAATATTAATAACAATAGCAACAGCACACTAAAATAGCATGAACATGTGCACATATCAGGCAAACACAATCATCACCCAGTCTTCTAAATATCTGATCATTAAGCCTCAAAAACATAATACCATAGGGGCACCAGGGTGGCTTAGTTGGTTAAGCATCTGGCTTCAGCTCAGGTCATGATCTTATGGTTCATGGGTTCGAACCCCACGTTGGGCTCTGTGCTGACAGCTAGATCAGAGCCCGGAGCCTGTTTCAGATTCTGTGTCTCCCTCTCTCTCTGACCCTCCCCTGCTTGTGCTGTCTCTGTCTCTCAAAAAAATTTTTTTTAAAAACATAAGAAAAACATAATACCCTATTTTTGAAATAGTACACACCTCTGTTTATGATCTCAGCAGAGGGGATGCATTTCAAAACAGGTTTTGGAAGTTTGCCTCCAGATACAGACAGCATAGGCCAATCAGAGTATGACATCTTCAAAGGCAAGACAGGGTCACACAGAAGTACCACTACAGATTCTGACTCGAGTTTACCTTCAATTCGAGTATACCTTTTATGACTTACCTTCAGCTAAGTCATAAAATCATTAGGGTTCACCATTTCTATATTTCTATATGCCAGTATAAAAGAAAGTGGTTCCCCTTTAGAATCTGGACCATACCTAAATATGGTATTTTACTATAACCAGATCTAACCATCTAGGTTGATAGACACAGCCATCTCATCTATCCCAGAACTAATGGAAGATTTTACACTGAGCAATAAATAAGAAAACTTATTTTAACCAATTAAAAACACATTTTTAGACTTATGCCATTCTATCTAATGTGTAAGTTTCAAACCCCAAATAATGTAACTACCAAACACACTCTCTTCCTAATACATAATATTATATGATTTTCCTTCTCAGTGACCTACCAAGTGTTTCTTTATTTCCCAAGTAAGTAAATTTAGCATTTACTTGGGGTGCCTGGGTGGCTCAGTTGGGTAAGCATATGACTCTTGATTTCAGCTCGGGCCATGATCTCATGGTTCATGAGTTTGAGTCCATGTTCATGAGTTCAAGTCCAGGTTCATGAGTTCAATCCCTGTCTCCAGTTCTGTGCTGACAGCATAAAGCCTGCTTGGGATCCTCTCTCCTTCTCCCTCTCCATAGCACCTCCTCTCTCAAAATAAATTAAAAAAATAAACTTTAAAAACTAGCATTTACTTAATCACTTTTGCATTTATACATTAATATCTTGGGTTGGCGTTTTGATTATATTTTACATTAATTTATAATTAACCCTAACACTTTAAATAGGTTTATTATATTCTTAGAGTATCAATTCTATCATGAATTTTAATAGGAGGTTCAAATGCTGAAAATTACTTCTCACAAGTTCTCACGAACCTTTGGTTACCTTGTCACCCATGAAGACATAAGTTTGAAAATAATAGCCAGTAAATATATCTCCTAATTTCAAAACTCTGCTTCTATGGGTAGACCAATGGTTATGAATGTGAACAAACTCCAGAAAACCAAGTCTACAGAAGCCTCTTTCTCTGATTGGAAGTGAACATGGTTTCATATTAAAACTTAATGTTCTTTGTGGACTATAGCCAACAGTGGAATACACACTAATTTTTAAAGTTTTATCCCTAAATAAAGTGACCAAAGTATGTAAAACTATTAGAAACAAGAATGGTTTCTGCCTCTCTTAGACCTGAGAACTGAATTCAAGGCAGTGCCGCAGAGATGGTTTGTAATTAGCTCCAGGCACTCAGCAACACACTATGAATCAAAAAGGTCTGGACCACATTTTTCCCAAGTTCTGTTGGCTCTTCTTCAAGCTCTTACCATAAAGACAGTGTGTTACCAATTTATGTCTTGGTAACACAAATTGACTAATTCATTCCTTGCAAACTTTCAAAGACCTGAGTATGAAAAAAGATCTCCATCTTTGGATACACAATGATCTACAGCTTTGATATAAATTAATAGTTAGCAAACTTGATCAACCACCATTTCCCTATATCATGTTATGCTATAATTTACTCACATTCCTAAAATGTGTCATTGTGATCATGTAGGGCTAGAAGTTCTGTGATTAAAAAATTGGTTTCTGATAACCAGCAAAGAAATTGAATCAGTAATCAAAAAACTCCCAACAAACAAAAATCCAGGACCAGATGGCTTCACAGTTGAATTCTACCAAACATTTAAAGAAGAGATAATACATATTCTTCTCAAACGATTCCAAAATATAGAAAAGGAAGGAAAAATTAAAAAATCATTCTATGAGGGAAGGGTTATCCTGGTGCCAAAACCAGATAAAGACACCACTAAAAAAGAAAACTACAGACCAACATCCCTGATAAAAGTAGATGCAAAAATCCTCAATAAAATACTAGCAAACTGAATCCAAAAATACATTTAAAAAATCATACACCACAATCAAGTGAACTTTATTCCTGGATTACAAGACTGGTTCAATATTCTCAAATCAATCAACATGATACATCATATTGATAAGAGAAAGAATAATAACCATATGACCAATTCAATAGAAACCAAAATGGCATTTGACACAATACAACATCCATTCATGATAAAGACCCTCAAGTAAATAGGTTTAGAGGGAACATATTTTAATCTAAAAAAGGCTATTTATGAAAAACCCATTGCTAATATCCTCCACAACTGGGAAAAACTGAGAGCTTTTCCTCTAAGGTCAGGAGAAAAACAAGGATGTCTACTCTCACCACTATTATTCAACAAGGCCCTGGAAGTCTTAGCCACAGCAATTAGACAACAAAAAGAAATAGAAGGCATCCAAACTGGTAAGGAAGAAGTCTAACTTTCACAATTTTCAGATGACATGATACTATATATAGAAAACCCAAAAGACTCCTCCAGATTATGCTAGAACTGATACACAGACTCAGTAAAGTCACAGGATATAAAATCAATGTACAGAAATCTGCTGCATTTTTATACACTTCTGATCAACACAGCTGTAAGATGACAAATTCATGTTGTTTTAAGCCTCTGAATTTGTGATGGAATTTGTCATTCCAATTACAAATATACTGGACAGCAATTATAACGGCAGTTAGTGTTATAACTAGACTCCCCAGCAGTTATAAAACATTATCATTTTAACACCTCTTATCTCTCACCTAAAAAGTTAGAGAATAACCAAATACATTTTACTTAGAAAAATGGTAAAATATGTGAAATGATGGCTGAATCACTCTAATACTTTTATACAGGCTTGCCTGGATCTTAGTGAGCACTCAGGGATTCTAATTTTTTGTCATTATTAGAAATAGTATGTATTACAGCTGACACTGTAAAGAAGTAAAGAAAACACTTAGAAGCACGAGGCCCTTCATGACACACAGGTCTCAGTATATCATCAGTGAGGGACCTCAGATCTGCAGAGAACAGACTAAGAACACAAGCGTCTGGGAGCCAGGGTGCAGATCAAGAGAAAATATGTTGTATACAAGCAATGAATCCTGGGAATCTACTTCCACAACCATGAGCACACTTTATACACAGAAAGAAAGAGGGAGCAGTCTCCGGGCATCAGCACCTGGGGAACTGGAAAGAGGGATGCAAACATGGAACAATGGATGGCATGCAGCTTTTTTCTAGTCTGCAATTCGTTAGATTCAGGCCTCATGTCTGTGTAGATCTTTTATTTATGTGGGCAATGACACATGTTCCTGTAAATACAGCTAGTAGTCAAGCTCCAGCAGGTCCAGGGCTCCCTGAAGGATGGATGGTGTCAGTGAAAGGGAGTGAGAGAGCCTCGACTTCTTTCTGATCACCAAGCAGGCATCTCTGCACTACTGGCCAGCATCTCTGCTCTGACCCAAAAGTCAGCCTTTTTTTATGAAACAAGTGTATGGGGTACAAAACAGAAGTGGCAATTGCCTTAGACAATGATTTCTGATGACAAATTCTTTGGTATGTAAAAATTTCCCAGCACATAGATTGGTAGAAGACTCATGCATAATCTTTATCAGTAGTGACTGAAGTAGGTGACTAGATGCATATCACATGGGAAAGGGAGGGATCTTTAGCATTCAAATACAAGACAATGTTTTTAGCATAGCAAAGGCAAGAGTTAGGTCTTTTGTGAGCAGAGGTCAATAGCCTGCTTTCTCAAGGGGAAGAAAAACAGGTTTCTGGAGAAAGGTAACTTTTGCTCCTATAATCACAAAAGAAGAAACTCCTATAACAAGTTTTTTCATAGGGTACAATTCACATATTTTTAGCATAAGAAGGCCAGTCACTCCTGATATCAGTCAGGCACCTTGGGTGTCAGTGCTCAAGCAGTAATTGAGTGGGGGGTTGAGTGGGTGTAGACGCCAGTCACCATCTGACAGTGGGAGTATAATGCCCAAGATTTCAATATCACCCGCCAAAACCAGAGACCACCAAGGAGACCGAGTCACACATGCAAGAGCAAAGGGCAGTTTTATTACGGCTTAGGCTCACCGGGCCTAAGTTTAATCTCACAGCCTTCACCAACGCAGTGGATCCGTGCTGAGAGCCGCGAACAAGGGCTGAGTAGGGTTTTTATGGGGTTTAGGAAGGGGGAGTTACAAGAAATTGTGACATAGGTACAGTGACCCAATCATAATGGTACAACAGTATTGGCAGCAACTTTAACCATACACATTGTTCAGAGGGTTTGTTACTTTTGGCGGGACCCAATTACAACATTTAGGGTATCTTTGAAATTAACCAATTACAGAGCGAGTTCAGGGTCTTATTCGGTGACTATTGGGTTAACTTTAACATTAGGTAACACGGTCCTATCTAAAGTTTCTATCTGTAGGCCTCACCTTTAGGAATGTGGGGAGAGGTAGCTGGCCTTTCCTAATTGGATACCGCAAAAAGGTCTCTCCTGCCTCAGGTAATGTGTAACCGCCTAATAGTTCTGGAGAGACTGATCCTTAGACCTTCTAGTTTAGAGGGGGACCTCTGTCATGGAGTCTGTTGGGTTCAGACCTATGTCCTTACAGGAGGCCTTGCAAACCTGCCTTACTTCATAAGTGGCTCCCAGCACAGGGCATTGTGTTTAGATCCTTTTTTTTTTTTTTTTTTTGGCAACCAACCACCTCCACTATGGCCTCTAAACATGACAGAGATTCCACAAGTTTCCCAGGAAAATGCACAAAGGCATGGGGTGCCTACAAGTCTCAGTTGGTTAAGCATCTGATTTCGGCTCAAGTTGTGATCTCATGGTTCGTGAGTTCGAGCCCCATGTCGGGCTCTGTGCTGACAGCTCAGAGCCTGGAGCTTGTTTCAGATTCTGTGTCTCCCTCTTTCTCTATCTCTCCCCCTCTCACACTCTGTCTCTGTCACTCAAAAATGAATAAACATTAAAAAGAAAAAAAGGAAAAAAAGAAAATGCACAAAGTTTTTTGACAAAAGGTCTTCTGGGCCCCATCTCTTTCCCTAGCTTCCTCAAAAAGATGATTTCTTGAACTAAGAAGACCAGCCATCAACTTCAATCTCAGATGCTATCAGGAAGAAACAGTGATAAACTGTGAGGCCAAACTGACCGAGACCAACGAGACTTTATTTACATCCTTCTTGGGCAGGTTCGTGCTGCTTCAGAGATATACAGAGTTCACATGTTCCATTTCTTCCCTTGCCAAACCATTGTGAAATAAAGATTTAAGTCAGAGATTTATCTACTCCTTAGCAGTGTTGAGGGGGAAAAAAATGAGCAGACCTTTATTCTAGTAGGAGTTGAAGAAAACCACAAACTTTAAACCAAAGAAATCTAGAAGCAATATCAGACTATACAATTATTTTTAAAAATTAGCAGAAAAGAAAAAGGAACAGGCTAAAGTATTTTCACTCTCATGATGTATTTCCTGTGTCCAAGCTAGTTTGCTGAGATAGTGAGAATTACTTTCCTCTGGGCACACAGAAGAAGCACACTTATTAATTAGTCTCCCAACAGAGCTGCTTAGTGTTCAGACTTATCTGAGCAGATATCAAACTCTTCAGAGATTAGTCGGAAACTGTGAGTGGCCAGTGTCCACAATGGAAGATTTTACAAGTAAGCTTCAAATTGCCTGTCCTAACCTAAGCCACTGGCACCGTGTGGAACATTGCTGGAAGTTACTACCTAGCTCCCAGCAGAAGGCAAGTCAGGAGAGTGCTGGAAAAGAACCTAGCTGGGGTTACGTGATAGTCTCCAGGGCATTAGACATGGCCTACTTCCAAAGAAGTCCATGCTATTTCTAGGACATTTCACATCTGACAGTCTTTCAGAAAGGACGCAGCTGTATTCTTTGTAACTGGCACCACAGTTAAACTCTCCCTATAATTCAGGGAATGCTTTGTCCCAGTTCAGAACTGGTGTCAGAGTCATGAGAGAGAACTCCAGTTGACTATGGACTACTGAACTATTTCCTCAATAGTTTTTCCAGAACATGCTGAAAAAGAACAGTAAGAAGGTGAATCTACAAAGGCCATTTCATTGATTAAAATTACCTTTACATCTTGTAGGCAGCACAGGAAGAACATCAAAGTGTTTTTTTTTTCCCTCACACCAACAGCAACCAGGATGGAGGGTCAGGGGTGGCCCAAAGAGGCTGCAGCAATACCTCAGTCTGGTCACACATTCAGTACACTGATAGAGCTTGCAAAATAGTGGGCACCATCCGGAAATCCCCCCCTGGGGAAGGAACATTGACACAGAGAAGGTCACTCAACAGATGGGACAGTCATAATTGCAAGGCCCCTTAATGGTTCCAAAAAATTGCCTTTAACACTTCTAACTGTCTGGGCGCCTGGGTGGTTCAGTCAGTTAAGCATCTGACTTCTGCTCAGGTCATTAACTCATGGTTCTCATGAGTTCGAGCACAGCGTCAGGCTCTCTGCTGACAGCTCAGAGCCTTGGGAGCCTGCTTTGGATCCTGTATTTCCCTCCCTCTCTTCTCCTTCCCCACTAGCATATATTCTCTCTCTCTCAAAAATAAATGTTTTTTTTAAATTTACAAAAATACTTTTAACTGTCTCATATCTGGCTCTAACTTTCCTTTTGGAAGCTAAATGTAATAACTTTCTTTTCCCAAAACTAGTTTATTTTTCCTGACTCCATTATATTGCCTGTTATTCCAAAACTCAATTATAAGACTTATGCTTTCAAAAAAAAAAAAAACCACAAAAAAGATAGTCTGTCAAAAAAACCACAAAGAAACCAAAAATTAATATGGTAATTGCATATTAAAAAGAAATAAGAAAAAAATGAAACAAAAAATGTTATGAATATCAATTTTAAATAAAGCTATAGAGACATCACTGCATAAGGTAGTGCCTTTCTGTAGTCCTTGAAGGAATGTTAAATGTTTAGTGTTAGAATAAGAGTAACTTCATTCAAAAACCAAGACTACACTGGCAGTTTATCTCTTTTACCTGGCCTCATTAGTTTTTTTCATTGTGTGCTACCTGAAAATAACAGATTTTAGAATTCTGCTTTATTTTCTTAGTAGGCTCATTTCCAAAAATTTCCTTTCAATATTTATTCTTTCAATTTCATTCCAATTTAAAACTTTCATTGTGTTACCACATCATTAAAAGATCGAATTTTCTATTTTTTCCACTAACAAATGCCCATTTCCTTCATTTAAAAAACTAAAAAAGAAAAAAAGTAGAAAAAGGACATAATTCCAGACTTGTAACTGATACAAAGTCCCTCTTACTATATCTGCCCAGGTGTTTCAGCATTTTAGGTTACATCAATGCTCAGTACCCACAAAAGGAAATTTTTTAAATTCTGTGGGCACTTAGAAGTTATACAATCCACTCATCAGGTGATGGACATTTAGGCTCTTTCCATGTTTTGGCTATTTGTTGACATTGCTGCTATGAACATTGGGGTACATGGCAATGAAAAAGAATGAAATATGGTCATTTGTAGGAAAGTGGATGGACCTTGAGGGTGTCATGCTAAGCGAAATAAGTCAGGCAGAGAAGGACAGAAACCTATGTTTGCACTCATAGGTCTAACAGGAGATCAGGAGAAACCTAATGGAGGACCAGAGGGAGGGGAAGAGGGAAAGAAAGTTGGGGAGAGAGAGGGATGCAAAACTTGAGAGACTATTGAATGCTGAAAATGAACTGAGGGTTGAAGGGGAAGGGGGAGGGGGGAAAAGAGGTGGTGGTGATGGAGGAGGGCACTTGTGGGGAAAAGCACTGGGTGTTGTATGGAAACCAATTTGACAATAAACTATAAAAAAAAAGTTATACGACACTCATTTTACACCTTTGTACATTGCCTTGTTAAAATTTTACAAAGTACTAAATTTATAAAATCTCTCTGCTTTACAGATAAGAAAACTGATGTCCAGAAAGTCTGACTGAACAAATTTTCACAGCTACGAAATGGCAAAGCTGGGTCTAACACCATTTTTTTTTAATATAACACAATTTATTTTTTTTAACATATGCAATTATTTTCCATCATTTACAATACAGTAGTTACAATGACACTCCAAACAGAAAAGCAAAGTAAAAAATCAAAACCCCAACTTCTATTTCATGTAATTAGACTTATACAGGAATTAGAAGGTTAAGTAACAACTAGTTAATCACCTAATTTCACAGCTATCTGAAGTGGCAATCGTTATATAGCAGCTTATCTATGATACATTCAAGATAAATGATACAATTTGTTACTTGCCCATAAGCTAAAACACAGCCTGCTTAATACCTTTCCTTAAATTCCACCTGTATACTACAATATACTTGAGGTCCATGCAAAAAAGTAGCTACCTTTTATATAGTAAATGGATGATTAAGTCTTTGGTAACACCATTTTTTAACATCAGCATTCTATTCGCTTTAAAAAACACAATTACCTTCCAAATTTTGTGAAAGAGCCTATAGGAATTAAGAAAAAAAAAAAGATTAATGAAGACAAGATAAATCAGAAGAGGCTTTTCAGAGAAAAAAGAAAGTGACTTATTTTGTGATGAATGCCTAGGATTACAAGAAACAATGAGCCATTATGAATGTGAATGACATGCTATGTGGCTTTGAAGGAGCCATGTGTCGCATTGGCACTTGGATCCAAAGATTTTCTCATGAAACATATTTTTGGTAATAGTGCTCTGGATTGATGTAGGAAACTACACCCCACACACACTTGGATGGAGCCTTTAACAGGGCTCTTGATAGAGACTGCCTTCCTTCAGTCAATAGATGGGAAGGTAACCCATGTACTATCAAGTGCTCACTCACTGGGATTTGGATATGAAGCAGAAATCCAAAATATAAGGGAAAAGAATACAAAACAAAAACAAGAACAAGGGCAACAAATAGAAAATAGCACCAAATATGGCAGACATTAATCTAACTATATCAATATTCACTTTTAACATAAATGAACTAAATTCAGGAATTAAAAGACTGATTGTCAGAATGGATCAAAATATAAGAATTATATACTGTCTATAAGAAAACCACTCTAAAGACACTCAGATTAAAAGTATATAGATGGGGAAAAGTCTACCAAACATTTTTTTAAAAAGCAGGTGTAGCTATATTAATTTCAGAGAGAACAGACATCAAAGCAAGAAAATTTATCAGGGATAAAGAAAGGTATTACATAATGATATGTAATAATAAGGGGCCAGTTCCCCAAGAAAACATGAAATCCTTAACATGTATGTATCTAACAACAGCATCCAATTACACAAGACAAAAACTTACAGAACTTCAAAGAGAAAGAGATGAATCTACTATCATCGTTGGAGATTTAAATACTTCTCTGTCAGAAATAAACAGATGCAAAGCGAAGCATAACCTTACCATGCAACCCAGCAATTATATTCCTTGGTCATTTACCAAAAGGAGTTACAAACTTATCTCCACACAAAAACCTGAAAACAGACCTTTACAACAGTTTTATTCATAATTGTCAGATCTTTGAAGCAAATGAGATGCACTTTAGTGGATGAATGGCTAAATAAACTGTGAAACATCCAGACAATGGAATATTATTCAGCACTGAAAAGAAATGAGCTATCAAACCATGAAAAGATATGGAGGAAACTTAACTTATTACTAAGTGAAAGAATCCAATCTAAAAAAGCCACGTGCTATAGGATTCCAACTATATGACATTCTGGAAAACAGATGAAGACAGTAAAAATATCAGTGATTGCCAGGAGTTGGGGTAAGGGTGGGGGAAATGAATAAGCACAGTAAAGAGGAGTTTTACACCAATGCAAATATTCTGTATGATATTATAATGATGGGTATAGGTCCTGTCCATTTGTCCAAACCCACATAATGTGCAACACCAAGAGTGAACCCTAACATAAACTATGGACTATGGGCAACAATGATGTGTCAATATAGGTTCACCAACTGTAACAAATGTACCACTCTAGAAGGAGATGTCATTAATGGGGAGGCTAGGAATGTGTGTTGGCAGGAGGCATATGAGAGATTTCTTATCTTCCTCTTAGTTTTGCTATGAACTTAAAACTGCTCTTAAAAATATACATAATCTTTAAAAAATACAATAAAATGACCAGTCACTCTGAAGTTTAAGGGCATACAAGATAATCATGAAAGACAGCCTACCAGTTTTTCTGTGAGAATGTCACTTGCTTATCTGCTTCTTCCTTTGCTTTCCTTTAAATCAAGTTGTAGCGGCCTCAGTGAAAGTAATGGATAGGGAGAACGTAGGGCACTAGAAGTGATTAGGAAAAAAGGGACTCAGCAGACATTGTACTTTCAGCAGGAGGTGCCTAATGTATCTGATTGATACATCATCATCAACTATTATGGGAGGCAGGACAGTATGCAAAGAAACCAGCTCATAATGGCTGTCAAGAAGCAACTGGTAAGTGTTCAGCTCTTTTGCAAGCCAATTGTTAAATAAGCTGCTACTAAAGAAATTAACATAAACCTACAACTAAATCACATTAAAAATAAAGTTAATAAATTCTAAAAATTGATCGCTAATAAAAAATTAGTTTTATTACATTTACAATTACCTATGCTCATGGGGTATTTATGTTCTAGTATCGACATGGTGGAAAAAATATGTAATGGTGTGCTACTGCACATCTCTTCCCAGCTGTGTGTTCAGTTACATCATGTGGATCATTTGACAGCAGTCAGGACTATAGTATTTATAGCATTGAACCAGGCAATGCTACAAGTCAGGGCTTTTCTGGGAGAGCCAGTTGTTGAGTCTTAACCAGCTGTGGTGAGCAGCAGCGAGGAGCCAGTAAGGAGAGTACGACTGAGCAAAGCTCTCGTGCCCTTACAACCCTTGGGGCTGATCCAGTTCCTCAGAGGTTAATTCACTTGAGTTAAGATGTTATTACACCAATGTCCTTCAAGCTTCTTGAGTTGAGATGTTATTGTACAAATGTCTTTCACGCTTTGGCACTCTTATAATAACAATAAGAAGAGATGTAAAGTTCCCAGGAAAATGTTGTAACAATAACTGTGGGAACAGAAAAAGTTTTGTCTAGAAAAAAACCTCTTAGTTGTGGCTGTTTCTATAAAACTGCTTGCATGTGAGAAATAAAGTGGCAATATGGGCACCACTCCTGTTGTCCCTCCCGTTCCCATCCTTTGATTCTCTCTTCTTTTCCTCATTCCCTTACCCTGGCGTCCTTGCTTCTGTGAGCCCGCGCGTGCACTACAACCAGCGCACCACTCCCACAGCTTTACCTGCAGGTGCTGATCCCAACGCTTAACTGGCATCAACTTTCCACCACCGGATCTGCCTATTAGTCTCCTTTCATAAAAACCAACCCCTGCCTCCAGGAATTAGCATGTTTCAGCAGAGAGGACATAGGTTCATGTTCTAATTTGTGACCTCTTCTGAATCTCAGGTTCTTCTTCTATAACCTTCATTCAATATATTGAAAAAAATAGTGGAAAATGAAATGAGATACATAAAAAACTTGGAACATCAAAGGAGCTCAAAAATATTATTTCTAGTCATATTTCCCCTTAATGGTGATCCTACTTTGAATGAACTTGAAGAACGAGAGAGAGAGAGAGAGTGAATAGTAAGGACACTAAACAAATACCAAGCAGAATAAAATAAGTAATCTACATATATAGGTTGTGAGAGAATGTTTATGAAATTTCAAGCATTATCAAGATATTTAACAACTCACAAACTTTCCCCTTAGACATTTCCTTTATGCAAGTCACAATATATGTCATCTTTCCAAACAGACTTATAGACCATAGAGTGTAAGGATTCTGTCTTCTTTCTACTGCACAAAACCAAGCAAACATATTTTGTGGTAAATGTAATTTACTAGACTTATTCTACAAAGACTTTCAAAATGCAAATCACTATAAAGTCTGCATATGCTCATTTGTGGTCAACAGGAACTTCCATGCCTACAGGGGTCAGGGGGGAACCATACCATGAGTGCAGTCGTATTTAAATGAGATCTATGACCATTACTCTCCAGACTTCTGTAATATTATCTAGGATGAACACGAACACTATCAATGAGAAAACAAATCAGTCCAAAGCACTCAGCTTTGAACCTGTGATAATCTTTTCTCCGATTTCCACACAGTAATTAGTTTAGCATTGCTTCATGATAAACAATGGGCAGCAGTCAAAAGTAGAATCCTCTTAGATAATATTATCTACTAACCTGGATCTACTGTTCAGTATCAAAGCTGACAGTGACAGCAGTAGCTGCTTCAGCAATTATACAGATTCATTGGAACAGAGGGCAAATCAAGAATGCATTATCAGTATATAATTAGTACCTCTCACAGCAGGCTTTCACCCTGGGACACAAAACCAGCAACACTTTTTTGGTTTTGAAAATATGAGTAGAGCACTGAATAAACCAAGACATGTAGCTATATGATTGGTTTGTTGAAAATTTGAGTGAGAAGAGGTTAAAAAAAAATCTGTCTACTAAATCTAGTCAACTTCAGACTAACACCATTGAAATGAATCATTAATAGTCAAAAATTATTGCTTAGTGCAGTGAACTGAGCATTGGATAGGAAAATAAATGATTCAAGCCTGGGTAAATCCATCAGTTACGTGCCCTTGACTCTCGATTTTGGCTCAGGTCATGATCTCACATTTGTGGGATAGAGCCCCCACATCAGGGTCTGAGCTAACACCATGGAGCTGGCTTTGGATTCTCTCTCACCCTCTCTGCCCTTCCCTTGCTCATTTTCTCACTCTCTCTCTTTCTCTAAATAAACATTAAAAACAAACCAAAAACAGGAAAATAGAGTATTCATTCTTATCCAAGTTCCATCATTCATTTATTCAATTCTGAAACATTTATTGTCTACTAAATGCTGGACATTCAGTGCAGCCTGGAGTTTCATCATACGAAAATCAGTTATTCTATAAGCAAATGATTATTGTATGCCTGTTTTGTACTAAGTCTCTATTAAGCAAAGGATCACAAAGGTGAGCAAATGCTGGCATACTCCTCACCTTCCTAGAATTTAGTGTACCTGTCTTTTCTGAGTTTTACTTTCCTAAGTTAGGCTTTGGAGTTCTTATTTTATAAGTTTTTGTTTAATTGATACTGCTCCCAGGCTTTCCTCCTTATTTTACAGCAGAATTTGCTATTGTCACTTCTCTTTCTGTTCTTTTCCCCCACGATCTAATTTCTCATTGAAAGCCTGATTGATGTCTTTCCCCCTTTTTCATTAGTTATAAAGAAGCAGAATCGTTCTGAAACATTTGAGGACTAGAGATAATCAATACATGCAAAACAGCAAGGACAATACAGTGGACAGATGTTTTCTTTAAATATTTATTTTTGAGAGAGAAAGAGTGAGAGTGAGAGAGCAAGAAAGTGGGGGAGGGGCAGAGAGAAAGGGGGACAGAGATTCAAAGCAGGCTCCGTGCTGACAGCGGTGGGTCCGATGTGAGGCTTGAACTCACACACCATGAGATCATGACCTGAGCTGAAGTCAGGCCCTTAACCGACTGAGTCGCCCAGGTGCCCCATGGTCAGATATTTTTTAAATAATCAAAATGGTATGCTTTCCATTTTCCCTGCTTTACCCAGCACTTCCTTTTCCCCATTTGGGCAGCTAAGTTTTCTTTTCCCATTGTCTCAAAGATGAGAATTTCCTATGACAATTACCTTTACTCCATAAGTCAAAACACCAATGTGAGAATTCTTCTACCTGCTAGGAATGTTCATCTATAGTATGCATTCAAGAAAGAAGGAGAAAGCAATGGAAGTATATAAATCCATTAAATTCACTGCGAGATATAGACTTGGACCAAAATATCAATTATCTAATTTTATGTTCTCTTGCTCTAATAGGGGAAAGCAGGGGAAGGGGGTGTCATGATTTTTTGGGGGGTCTGCAGGTATGTGTGTGGGTTCAGCATCTCTACCAAACATCCAGTGAAATATGTGAATATTCTCCTTTCCTCAGTGCTATTATTCAGGTAAATGGATATATGTCCCATTGGACAAGGTCTATAGACGAATCATTATTCAATTCATACACTAGCTGTGGCACTGCAGGAACCTTCCTAAAATTATCTCAGTCTCTCCTTCAATACGTAACTCTGAATCAAAAAGTTGTTAAGCTAACAATATTGGATCAGGGATTGAAACAGCTGATGTCAATCTTCATTCATCTTTATCTTTTCTGAAACTAGGTAGATAAGTACACAATCAAGAAAAACGTTATGAGCCACCCACCAATCTTGTCCCTTACAACTCAATGATCTCTTGATCATTAATATTAATTGGCTACATGTCAAAGCCTCCAAGTGACTAATCTGACACTGCTCTTCATTAGTGTTTTCATCTTATCTATGTTGACAAAGTTCTGCCACCTAGGTTCTGCTATTCCAGAATTCTCTCCAACCCATGGACACTAGGGGAGACAATACTGTCCTTAAAAAACAAAAAACAAACAAACAAAAAAACCTAGACATTTTACCACATGTGGTGTTATCTCATTAATTGCATTTTCCTAGTGATCAATAATACTACATAGTTTTCATTCACTTTTCTGATCTCTTCTGTTTCTGAGAGCATTACGTGGATAATTTTTTTTTAATCTGGGAAGGATAAATCCTTATCACAAACCTGTATCTATATTTTTGGTATAAGATAGCGGAAAACCTCATGCCCAAATGTAACTCCTGTTCCTGCTATTCAGGGGTAGACGTTCTTGCGAGAGTCAAGCTCCAGCAGGTCCAGGGCGCCCTGAAGGAGAGATGGTTTCAGCGGAAGAGAGGGTTGAGAGAGAGTCCCGGGTTTCTTTCTTGGTCACCAGCCGGGCATCATCTCTGCCCTGTCATGTTTTGTGTCTTTATTTATAGATTTAAGTGTTAACATGACATCAGAAAGTGGAATTTTTACAAATATTTCCCAATGATAAAGATGCTTTGAAAAGGGTGCAGAAACAGGTTTTACAGAGGCATTTTTGCAGAACTACTCTAATTACAATGAGGTAATTTACACATCATAGTATAAAAGAATATTCTCAGTGAAAAGCAGATAACATACATATTTGTTTGAACTGGTAGTAAATCTTACAACTAAGAAGATAGCAGGATGTTTTCAGTGAGAAGCATATAGCAAACACATTGGTTTATAACAATAATGCTAAGATTCAGGCATAAACAAGGCTAGGAGGCATTCTGTTTGGCTCACCAGAGGAAGAATGTATTCATGCTGGTTAGTAAATAAACCTTTTGTCAACCTTGTTCTTTGATGTTGAAGGTATAAGTGCTAAAGGCGCCCTAGATGAGCTGGGCTTTGCAGAAGAGTTTAAGTTGTAACTACTCTTACTCATCCTCATAATGGGCACCAATTTAGCATAGGTATGCGCAGTAACTTATGCCTGGCTCTTGTTTGTTTCTTATTCCTAAATGAGGTTCTTTTTCACCAGGCCAGAGTTAATATTATCTATGTCTTAAGTTTGTGAGGCTCATTAGAAGAGCCTTTCGACAAAACATCCGCAGTGCTTTGTTTAAATTCCTCTTTATAGAGGTGGGAATATGCTTCTTCCCATGAGGTATCTGTGTGGGGAATATCGGTCTGACCTGGAACATTGTGAAGCCTAATCAATAGCAACAGGCTTAATTTCACATGAGCAGTAGTAGCAGAAGGAGATGCCAGTTTCCGCCTCTCATGGCAGGAGCTGTGCACGTCTGCCATTTCCTTACTGTGACTGTGTCATCCAGCAAGGCCTGTGGGGCTCCCAGCACATTCTCCCAGATTTTCTTACCTTCAGAGCTACAGTGAACTGAATATTTCCTGTTGATCTATTTACACATCAAGCTCATGACATCCAAAAACATAGGGGACTTCCAACGATGAATGACATCAGTACCAAAATTCTTTCTAATCAGGTATCGTGTATAGGAATAAAATCTACCTCTGAGAAGGGGAAATACAAATTGGAAAGCCTCATAAAAATGCAGTATAGAGTTGTCAAATCTGAAATATCACAAACCATGATGGTGCTGTGCCAGTTTGAGGTAAAACTTCAATGATTTCAATGAGGTATAAACTATTTGAGGGATTTCTGGGTTGGGAGTCAGGAGAAGTAGCTCTGATTTACAAAGGCCTCCAGGCATCTTCCGTTTTCACAGCTGTGATGCCCTTAGTCTTGACTATGATTTCATCACCTGTGAGGCAAAGGTCTCTTCACCATATGGTCTGCCTTCAAGTACAGCCTTTTGGAAGAGGCTTTTCCTTCATCTTCCAGATAGTTCTAGTTACCCTATAAGTCAGGAGACCGCATAGTCTTCATCAAAATGGAAAAATTTTTTACACAAATATGGTTACTCAAACCAGGAAAATGAGTATAAACCACAATTGATAGGCACAAGCCAGGACTTTTGGTCATTCTATTGTAAATTGTTTGTTTCTGGACCTGCCCTTTCAAACAAACAGTATTTTGCTTGTATTAGGCATTTAGTAAACATTCTAATGAAATAATGTCAAAGGAGACTAAATAGGGGAAAATCTCAAATTCATCAATAGTAATAGTGAGTGGAAACTAGAACAAGAAGAAATCAGTGACAAAGAGGACCAGGAAAACTGGCAAGAATAAAGGAGAAGAAACATCAAGAAGATTCTCAACAACATATGCACATCACACACACACACACACACACACACACACACACACACTGTAGCAGGTTAGTCCGTGGCTGCTTTCTGTAGAAATAACCAGGATAATAATAAAGCTTCAGGAGGTGTGGTCCAAATAATTAAATTAAGAAATTAAGAGAAGGAGGCATGGATGGCTCAGTCAGTTGAGCATCTGACTTTGGCTCAGGTCATGATCTTGCAGGTTCTGAGTTTGCGCCTGGCATCAGGCTCTGTGCTGACAGCTCAGAGCCTGGAGCCTGTTTCACATTCTGTATCTCCCTCTCTCTTTCTCTACCCCCTTCCTCACTCACACTATATCTCTCTGTCTGTCTTTATCTCTCTCAAAAATAAACATTTAAAAAATTTTAAAAACAGAAATTATGAGAAAATTTTCACAGCAGGTATCATGTAGTATTTGCTTCAACTTATACTTCAAAGAATGAGAAAAGATATGCAGAGAATGAATATGAATTACTTTACGCAGATAACACAAATTGATACATTGTAAAGCATTGATGCTGTTACAGATATTAAAAGTTGTGCTAAGATGGGCACTCTGAAAATAAGAGATTTTGATTACATCAAGGGGAGGGGAGATAAATGGGAGCACTTACCATTTCAAGAAGGGGTGGGTCTATGTTGGGTGGTTATGAGGGAATTCTAGGGGCAGTCCGAAAAAGGGGAAGAGAAAAATGGCAGGCAGTTACCCAAAGAACCTGACCCACCTTGTACTTCTGTCACTCACTTTGGTACTTTTGGGCTGCCATGGTGTCTTTGAATATCTTCTGAGCTACTCATAATGGCACATACCCTCAGGTCACCCATATTAAGGTCAAGTGCACAAAATGCCGAACCAATAAAGTCGACTTGAGTTTTTCCCAGTCTCAGTAGATGTGGGCATGTTTCCTGGTTCTAGGAATGGGCACAGGTCTGTTCTGTGGCTGAATTTTACCAACGTCGTTCCTATCTCACTGAAAGGAAATAATACTGCATAGTTAAGGGAAATCGAAAGCTTTTAGGGAGATGGGAATTCTATTTGACAATTTCTGGTGTTTTGTTAGTTTGCTTGATTTTCTGTTTATGGAGCCATTTGAAAACAAATTAGGGAGGAGTATGGCCACCCCACAACATTCATCACGCAATATCTGTGTCAACTACCTACCTGCTGAGGCCTGAGTAATTTTCACACACCTGTGCCCCAGCAATGCACCCTATCATCACACCTGCCCTGCCTTGCCCAACAGACTCAATTTCAGACACCTTTATTGCAAGTAACACTTTCCCCCTAGTTTCCTCAGATGTGATGCAAACCCCTCATCACAGTACATAATGCCATTTGTCTCTGTGTATGTAGCTACCTGGTAACTCCCAAAGATTACATACTCTGGGCTTCTTGTCACACTTTCCCTGCCTGCAATGTGCCATCTCACACTCTCTTCACCCATCTCTCTGTAGATATAATGTAAGGCAGGAAAAATAATTTTTACCTATCTGAGCTCTTACCTGAGACTCCTATCAGAAAAGGCTGAGTAACGAGACAAATACAGAAGTTTAATTAACATGTTTACCTCCTGTATACATGGGAGATACCCAGAGAAGAATAAAATTCCCTGAGCCAGTCTAAACGTGGAGCTTTGAAAACCACCTTCATATGAGGGCAAAAGAAAGGTGTGGAAGGGGTCAGTTATGGGTCTCTACCAGGAAAAACATAGTACACAACAGTAAGGTTTATTAGGCAGATTGACATCAGCACTTCCTCTACTGAGAGGACTCTAGTGATTTAGTGTCAGTCTTCTCTTCTTGGAACAGAAAGGGAGACACCCTTACAAAAAGAGATTTTTTTATATAAACAAAAACGTTCCTTATAAACAGGCAACTTCTACTGCTCTCCTATGTCTGCCACTTTTCATAATGATCCTCATGTCAAGGAGGGATATTTGGGTGTGGGCATATTCTGCTACCCTTCAACTCTCTCAACCAAATGATTCAATTTAGAATCAACAGCAATGCACTACAAAGGTCCCACCATCATTTCTGTGGTATTTTACACACACACACACACACACACACACACACACACACACACACAGCATAATCTGGGTGCATTCAAGAGGAAACAACAGACAAATCAAACTGAGGAAAATTCTACAAAATCACTGGCTTTATTCCACTTACATGAGGTATCTACATTAGTCAAACTATAGAAGTAGGGAGTAGGATGGTGGAGGGAGGGGTAATGGGGAATTTTCCATTGAGTATAAAGTTTGTGTTATGCAAGATATGGCTGGAAAGTATGGACCGCCATGAATACCACCTGTAGGCCTTTCTCTTAGAAAGGTAGTATCTTTCTGTCATATGTGAAATGTAAATGATGATCCACTCTTTCAGGTGCCTGGAGATGAGAATAGTTCTTCTGAGTAGGAGCTCATGTATTTGTTGAGGTTCTTAGGCCTCATCTCAAGCAAATAAATTATTGGTATCTAAGGGATGAAAATCATCCTAAGGAAAAAACTTTTTAGAATGATCTAGATAGCCAGAAAAGGAAGAATAAATGTGAGATTTAGAGATACTATCTCTTTCACAGAACGCTTCTCCTCCTTCCTCTGTCATTTCTGCTCTCTCTACCCTCCCGTATCTCTTTATCTTTCTCAGCTTCCAACTGGCTTTGGGGAAAGGAAAAGCAATTATCTTTTAGATGGTGATTCTCTTTATTACGGAATGTCCCTGTAAAGGGAGGCAGGGGGCATGACATCTTTATCTGGTAATTAATTACATGCCCTGCTTAAGGATCCAACTTGTGCATCCCTTGACCTAGTCTGAGGCACCTCCAAGAGTCCCTTCCTGGCTACACACCATGTAGCTGGGAAAGCAGACACGACAACAAAACCTAATCTGGAAACAATTGAGAACTTGTGGGAAACATCATGGCCCCGTATGAAGGCAATAGGATGGGCAGTAGCACTAGTTGCTTGGAAAAAGGCCAATCAACAAGGTATTACGCTGATGAATGTCAACACAGGAAGGAAACCAAAGTGCCATATAATTTACATTTTTGCCTTAATGCAAGAAACACCAGACCTTCCTACTTGGAGGGCCGGCAAAGCTAAGGTCATTGAGAAGCTACCCAGGACTCCAGGGTAATTCACATGCCTTTCTCAACAGCTGATATTACTCATTTTAAAGGCCTCTTTTCTCTGTGTGCCAGAAGTTTGCAGAATATGTGTTAGGTATCTGCTATGCAATAGGATAATGTTTTGTTTTGTTTTGTTTTTAGTGGAAGATTTTTTATTTTGCTGGGAACCTCAATACCTCACAGAGAATAGATAGCTGCTTTTCAGATGTATTACAACTGCCTACTCAGATTATCAATGACTTATTGTGGAGCCCAGAAAGGGCAGAATGACAAAATTCCTAAAGGCAATCATGCGGACAGAGTTTCGAAAATGGCTATCAACCCATCATGGACTTCAAACTTAGAAGATCCACTTCGGATACTGTAAGAATTTTTTTTTCATTTTCAAAATATGCTTCACAAAGAAAAATAGATGCATAGGCTACAAAAGGGGTTAAGAGAAATTTGATTGCCTTATGGGAATTACAAAATAAAATAATTCCCACACTACAGTCCCTATTTGTTTGGTTAGTATTGTATTATCAACAAAATCATCTCAATTAGAGATTTTAAAGACACTAGACTTTTACTAGGCCTAATGAACAGATGAAATTATTTAAAGAGATGTGCTATTTATCAGCAGAATACTTTACAGGCCACCTCCCAAGTCAACACAGGAAGTTTCCCTAAACCGACTTCCCAGAAACTAGTTGGATTTTACAAAATTAAGGTCCACAAAGAGTAAAATATTTTGCCTAGTTACAGTGTGTATAATATCTGAGTAGCTTGGGCAGTGGTAAAGCCTTAATATACATAATTATCACATTGGGAACACCAGAGGATATTAGATATACAAGGTCGTTTATTTCTACTGTTGTCCAGGAATTACACATTTGTTTGCAGATTCCTACAAGTCTCAGTCCTTTGGACAAATAAAGTGAATGAATCAAATCCTAAAGCAAATCATTGGCAAAAACTCTGCAACCTTCTAGGATAGAAGCTGTAGAGTTTTACCATCAGTCTTGTTAAAAATGAGACCACCCCATACCTACAAGCAGGCACAGATTCTCTCCCAGTGAACTCCAATTTGGCAAGCCTATGGGTTTTGGTCTAAGACTGTGTCCTGTTTTGGTCTGAGACCATGTTCTGTGCCTAATTTAGCGAATCCTCTTACAATCATTCTAATACTTAAAAATCCATCTTTTTTTAGACAGTCTGAAACAAAGTCATAAAAACCTGGAAGGCCCCACTGGAAGATCAAAAGATTTCATCTACATGAAGATGTTCCAGAAAAAAGATGGGCTGTCATTGCCCTGAGAAGGACCCATTCAAGTGCTGATCCCTGACAGCTATTAAAATAAATGATAACTCAGCTAGTTGGTGCTTCCCATGGGAACCAGATCCTTAGGAGGACTGGATTACATTTCCAAAAGTGTACTTGAAACTTAAGATTTTTAAACTGATATTGATACTGAACTCAACTGAAAGGAGAGATTTGGGCTAACTTATTCTAGAACTTTTATGAAAGTGAAATCTCAACATTTTCATTAAGATTATCCTTTCAATACTACTGCAAGCCTTCTGTTCACTTAAGATTGTTTTGAAGCTTCTTGCCGTTGACAGTCTTGAATAAATAATGCCTACAAGATCATAAAGCAGTTATGCCTCTAAGATCATAAGTCAAATTAAGCACTTCTTAAAACCTCAATTAGATATCACACCATGGGCCCTCACCCCATAGAGAGCAACTCATGGTATTTTGAAAGCTGTTTCTCCCACAGTCCTATCATTATTCTTTGTGTAACACCTTCTAGATGTGTATAAACTACACTATAGAGAGGTGAATAGTTGACATTTTGATTAATCTATCAACAAATGTTGGGTAATATCAAGAGGTAAAAATTCAAGTATTCCCTTTGTTATAATAAATGATGTACACCTTGATAACTGAAACTAAATTTTATCTGCCTCTGTCTTTCTAGAATTCCTGGAATAAACCCCTGTCCATACACACACATTCTCAAATAAAGTTAAATTGAGCCAACTTAATATGGAGGGTCTTAACGTAAACTTTTAGCTAATTTTGAGGATTTACTGTTAGGGCACCAACATAGATTGAAACATAGATTCAAACATAAATTCAAACATAGATTGAAAACAAACAAGCAAAGCTTAGTAATCCCTGGACACAGAACAATAAATATTCAGAGGTGAGATTCTTCAACCTAATCATGACCTATACTCAGCCTGGCCCGACTCTCTCTTCCATCTTAATGTCAATCCCTCTTTTGCAGATAGACTCCTTCATTACTGATATGCACACAAAATACAAGATAATTTACATTGTTGTTACTTTAGGAACTCAGTAAACTCAAACTAATGAAAACTGTTACTGCAAATTTTAGATTTCTTAAGTTTTATGAAACATTTTGTAATTGAACTAAATATTAAATGAACCACTGAGAGGCAGTGTAGTACCAAAAATTATCTTTTCTTCCCATGAAAAAAATGGGTTTTAAATCCATGGGTTTTGAATCCAGAGTATTCTAATATTACTCTCATAGATTATAGTATGCATAAAGGATGAAAAAATCTTGCCATCAAGGAAAATAGTTTCACGACAAAAATCACAAAGTGAATATTTATTAACACTAAAGATGGAAAAAGGATGTACTTAACATTTGTTAAGGGACTTATTTGAACCATGCATCTATTTTTAGCAAGTAGTTTTACTGAGCCAAATTCAGTAGAAAAACCCAGAGGTGAGTAAATGATCCATTGTGAAGGTATAAGGTAGATCTGTAAAACTAAACAAAACAGGGTCAGAATAAAACATTTTAGTTTTAGGAAATAATTTGTTTAGTTCCTACTCTGTCTGCAAGTGGTACTCTGCCACTCGCCACATGGCCTCTGTGATAACACAGAGGGCACATATATTAAAAAGATTTTTTTTCTCTTGCAATGTTTTACAAAAAGGACTTTATTTTTATTTCTGAGAGAGAATGCACATGAGCAGAGAGAGGCAGGGGGAGACAGAGGGAGGGAGGAAGATAGAGACAGACAGAGAGAGAGAAGAGAGTCGTGAACAAACTCCTTGCCCAGCATGAAGCCCTTCTCGGGGCTTGATCTCAAGACTGTCATCATGACCTAGGCTGAAATCAAGAGTATGCTTAACCAACTGAGCCATGTTGGTGTCCCACAAAAATAAACTATAGAATAACTGGTTATCCAAAACACATAGAAAGTACTTCAAGCAAAAACCAAAAAACAAACAAAAATATAACCAAAATTATAGTCTCTTTAATGTAGAACAATGGCAATTTGCTCACTTGATTTTCATATCTTCAAAGGGTCAAAGATCATCATATATTTACAGTCATCAGTATTTAAAAATGACTCATAGCTTCACTTTATTTAGAGACTAGTGCTCTACAGAATGTTTTTGCTTTTTTTAAAAAAATATTTTATTGTCAAATTGGTTTACATATAACATCCAGTGCTCTTCCCCACAAGTGCCCTCCTCCATTACCACCACCTCTCCTTTCAACACTCAGTTTGTTTTCAGTATTCAATAGTCTCTCAGATTTTTGCACCACTCTCTCTCCCAAATTCTCTTTCCCCCTTCCCCTCCCTATGGTACTCCATTAGGTTTCTCCTGTTCTCCTGTTAAACCTATGAGTGCAAACATATGGTATCTATCCTATTCCACCTGACTTATTTCGCTTAGCATGACACCCTCAAGGTCCATCCACTTTCGTACAAATGGCCATATTTCATTCTTTCTCATTGTCATTGTATATATATATACCATATCTTCTTGATCCATTCATCAGGTAATGGACATTTAGGCTCTTTCCATGATTTGGCTATTGTTGACAGTACTGCTATGAACATTAGGGTACATGTGCCCCTATGCATCAGCATTTCTGTATCCCTTGGGTAAATCCCTAGCAGTGCTATTGCTGGATCAAAGGGGAGTTCTATTGATAGTTTTTTGAGGAACCTCCACACTGTTTTCCAGAGCGGCTGCACCAGTTTACATTCCCACAAACAGTGTAGGAGGGTGCCCATCTCTCCACACCCTCGCCAGCATCTATAGTCTCTTGATTTGTTCATTTTAGCCACTCTGACTGGCGTGAGGTGGTATCTCAGTGTGGTTTTGATTTGTATTTCCCTGATGATGAGTGAGGCTGAGCATCGTTTCATGTGCCTGTGGGCCATCTGGATGTCTTCTTTGGAGAAGTGTCTGTTTATGTCTTCTGCCCATTTCTTCCCTGGGTTATTTGTTTTGTGGGTGTGAAGTTTGGTGAGTTCCTTGTAGACTTTAGATACTAGCCCTTTATCTGATATGTCATTTGCAACTGTCTTTTCCCATTCTGTCGGTTGCCTATTAGTTTTTTTGATGGTTTCCTTTGCCGTGCAGAAACTTTTTATCTTGATGAGATCCCAATAGTTCATTTTTGCTTTCATTTCCATTGCCTTTGGGGATGTGTGCAGTAGGAAATTGCTACCATTGAGGTCAAGGAGGTTGTTTCCTACTTTCTCCTCGAGGGTTTTGATGGTTTCCTGTCTTACATTCAGGTCGTTCAGTCATTTTGAGATTATTTTTCTGTATGGTGTAAGGTGGTCTAGTTTCATTCTTCTGCATGTTGCTGTCCAGTTCTCCCAGCACCACCTGCTAAAGGGGCAGTCTTTTTTCCATCGGATACTCTTTCCTGCTTTGTCAAAAATTAATTGGCCATACATTGGTGGGCCCAGTTCTGGTTCTCTATTCTATTCCATTGGTCTATGTGTCTGTTTTTGTGCCAATACCATACTGTCTTGATGATGACAGCTTTGTAGTAGAGGCTAAAGTCTGGGATTGGGATGCCTCCTGTTTCAGTTTTCTTCTTCACTATTACTTTGGCTATTCGGGGTCTTTTGTGGTTCCATACGAATTTGAGGATAGCTTGTTCTAGCTTTGAGAAGAAAGCTGATGCAATTTTGATGGGGATTGCATTGAATGTGTAGATTGCTTTGGGTAGTAATGACATTTTCACAATGCTTATTCTTCCAATCCATGAGCATGGAATGTTTTTCCATTTCATGGTGTCTTGGTGTCTTCTTTAATTTCTTTCATAAGTTTTCTATAGTTTTCATTATACAGGTCTTTTACATCCTTGGTTAGGTTTATACCTAGGAATTTTATGGTTTTTCGTGCAATTGTGAACAGGATCAGTGTCTTGATTTCTCTTTCCGCTGCTTCATTATTGGTGTATAGGAATGCAACCAATTTCTGTACATTGATTTTGTACTCTGCAACTTTACTAAATTCAAGCACCCAGATAGACAGACTCACGAATGAAAATGGATCTATTACAACCAATCCCTTAGAAATATAAGCAATCATTAGAGATTGATGAAAAATCATATGCCAACAAACTGAACAACCTAGAAGAAATGGACAAATTCGTAAATGCACATGCACTGCCAAAATTCAAGAGATAGAAAGCATGATATAGTCTGATAACCAGTGAAGAAATTGAATCCGTTACCAAAAATCTCCCAATGAATAAGAGCCCAGGGCCAGATGGATTCCCAGAGGAATTCTACCAGACATTTAAAGCAGAGCTAATACCCATTCTTTTCAAACTATTTTAAAAAATAGAAATAGAAGGAAAACTTCCAAACTCATTCTACAAAGCCAGCATCACCTTGATACTCAAACCAGACAGAGACCCAGCAACAAAAGAGAACTATAGACCAATATCCTTAATGAATACAGATGCAAAAATTCTCAACAAGATACTGGCAAATCAAATTCAACAGCATATAGAAAAAATATCCATCATGATCAAGTGGGATTCATTCCTGGGTTACAGGGCTGGTTCAATATTCGCAAATCCATCAATGTGATACATCACGTTAACAAAAGAAAAGATAAAAACCATATGATCCTGTCGATAGATGCAAAAAAAAAGCGTTTTGCTGGGAGCCGCACCAGCCTTCCTGGATGACATGGTCACAGTAAGGAAATGGTAGACATTGCACAACTCCTGCCACAGGTGACGGCAGCTGGCATCTCCTTCTGTTACTGATTGCTCATGTAAAATTAAGCCTGTTGCTACGATTAGGCCTAACCATGTTCCAAATCAGACAGATATTCCCCAGATACCTCATGGGAAGAAGCATATTCCCACCTCTATAAAGAGGAAGTTAAACAAAGCACTGCAGATGTTTGTTGAAAGGCTCTTCTACTGAGCTTCACAAACTTAAGACCTGGAAAATAAAGGGGGTTAAAGAACACAAGCATAATGTTTACCCTGGCCTGGAGATAAAAAGCCTAACTTAGGAAATAGAAACAAACAAAAGCCAGGCATAAGTTACTGCGCATACATATGCTAATTTGGTGCCCATTGTGAGGATAGGTAAGAGTAGTTACAACTTAAACTCATGTGCAAAGGCCGGGCTCATCTAGAGCACCTATGGGCCTATGGCGCTTATACCTTCAACATCAAAGAACAAGGTTGACAAAAGGTTTACTTACTAACCATCCCAAATATATTCTTCCTCTTGTGAGCCAAATAGAATGCCTCCTAGCCCTGTTGCTGTCTGAATTTTAGCATCATTGTTATAAAATGTGTTTGCTATCTGCCTCTCACTAAAAACATCCTGCTATCTTCTTAGTTGTAAGATTTACTACCAGTTCAAACAAATGTGTATGTTATCTGCTTTTCACTGAGAATATCCTGTTATCCTATGATGTGTAAGTTACCTCATTGTAATTAGAATAATTCTGAAGAAATGCCTCTGTAAAACCTGTTTCTGCACCCTTTTCAAAGCATCTTTATCACTGAGAATTATTTGTAAAAAATTCCACCTTTTGATGTCATAAGTCTATAAATAAAGGCCCAAAACCTGGTGAGATAGGAGATAGGAGAAGAAGATGATGCCAGGAAGATGATGCCAAGAAAGAAAGAAAATTCGTGAATCTCTCTCATTTTCCTGTCCACTGCTACCCCTTCAGGGAGCCCTGGACCAGCCAGAGCAGGCTTCCAGGAGCATTTGACAAAATGCAACATGCTTTCTTAATAAAAACCCTTGAGAAAGTCGGAATAGAAGGAACTTACTTAAACATTATAAAAGCAATTTATGAGAAGCCAACAGCTAACATCATCCTCAATGGAAAAAAACTGAGACCTTTCCCCCTGAGATCAGGAACATGACAGGGATGTCCACTCTCACCACTGTTGTTTAACATAGTGCTGGAAGTCCTAGCATCAGCAATCAGACAACAAAAGGAAATAAAAGGCATCAGAATTGGCAAAGAAGAAGTCAAACTTTCACTTTTCACAGATGACATGATACTGTACATGGAAAACCCCATCAACTCCACCAGAAGCCTTCTAGAACTGATGTTTTTTGCTTTCTAAAGCTTATTTGAGGATACGAATTACCTTTTTTTCCTGTTAATGTGAAATGCTGAGTCAAAATGCTAGAAGGGCCCGGTGTCTGTTTTGGTTCTCAGCCTCTGCTTCTGACCAAATTGCATTCTCACTCGCATAGGTGAAATTTCAGCCATATACATTTGTTTAGCTATTTTCTAATTCAGGATCAATAACCTGATATTTTGTTTATTTAGCTTTTTTATTATAATTAATAAAAATATCCTTGTTAATATGATTAACATAATTAGAACCATCTGAAATTAGGGCTTGATATTTGATTTCTCTCTGGAGGCTTTGTATGTGCATGAAAAAGCACATAAAAAGATCAGCAAGCTCTTGAGTAATATTGTTTTGATGATTCTAAGAAAGCTTTGCTCTCCAGAAATAGAAAAATGTAGTGCTCTTGTCAAGAGCTAGGTGTAGATTCAAATATCAACATTCCTTAGAACTATTTGTCCTGTCCTCATTATAATCTGTAAGCTTTCTTTGGCAATTTTAGTATCTTCATATTTAGACATATCCCAAAGCATATACAAAGGCTATTATTTTAGATTACCTTAGGATGCAAATTACTTTTTCACCCTCTCTGTGACAAATTCAAGACTTGCTCAACATGACTAAGAAATCACATTTTCTTTTTACCTGAGATACAGGGAAGAAGGGGTTTGATAGGAGTCCCTCATGAATTCTTGTCCAGAAAAGATCCAGAAAAGTGAACTAGAGCTTCCCTATCCATAATCAACACAGCAGATTTAAAGTCCTATTGACTTGACAGATGAAGAGACCATGAACTAACTAGAAAAGATAAGCAATTCAGGCTTAGGTGGCGATTATGTTTATCCTGTTTTAAAATGGTGAGAATCAGAGGTTCCATGGAAGTTTCTAGTAATGTCCTATTGTTTAAAAAGCTAACAAGGAACATAATCTATCTTGAATACTCCAAGGAAAGATCAAGAATACTCATTTGGTATAATTTTTATGCACCAAATCACATAAAGCCATGTCCTGTGAAATCATAATAGGCAAAATACAATGAAATAGGCAAATTGGTTTAAGAAGTGTTAAAAGCATGTTTGGAAATTTCAAACATGCTACTTGCAGACTCTATACTTTGTTGATTAGCCATACTTTATTTTTAAAACATCCCATAATGCTACTGCTAGTTTTTTTTTTTAAAGGAAGTGGAAGAAGGGGGCATACAATTTATTTGTATGATGCAGTTGGGTATATTCTATAACTTTTTATTCCTGTCCATTCCACAACACCCCAAGTGTATGTTTTACTATGAAAATATGCTAGTAGTTTCAACAAATTATTCAAAGTAGCCCATATTGTGCGGGAAATTAAAGTACACACATTACCAGTTTATAGTGATTTTTAGGATCTTTACATTTCTTAGGGGAAAAAATGAAGAAGTGAGGGTTTAGCCATAGATCTTGGTAAAGATGACTGGTCAGAAGAACATTTAATGTGACTTGTTATAATAGGGAATCTTAAATGGGATCAAAATACTGAAAGAGCTATATGAAAATTTTTATGCACAAGAGAATGGCTTTTATCATCTATTATTAATTACCGGATTAGGACTTGCACAAATAGAAACAAACAGCTTTATTTCATAAACTGCCTTTTGAATCAACAAACAACTTCAAAAAATAAAAGCTCATTAATAATAATAAATATCTCACATAGCTGAAGTAGGTCTCAGGCCAAAATGTCTTTCATCAAAAGAAGGAAGAAAGAAAGAAAGAAAAGAAAGAAAGAAAAAAAGGAAGGAAGGAAGGAAGGAAGGAAGGGAGAGAGAAAGAGAGAAAGAAAGAAAGGAAAGGAAAGGAAAGGGAAGGAAAGGAAAGAAAGAAAAGAAAGAAAGAAAGAAAGAAAGAAAGAAAGAAAGAAAGAAAGAAAGAAAGAAAGAAAGAAAGAAAGAAAGAAAAGAAAAGAAAAGAAAAGAAAAGAAAAGAAAAGAAAAGAAAAGAAAAGAAAAGAAAAGAAAAGAAAAGAAAAGAAAAGAAAAGAAAAGAAAAGAAAAGAAAAGAAAAAATGTTGAGGAGTAATATCCACAAGATAACAGAATGGGACGTTCTAGCCCTAATATGCCCACATAAACACTCCTTTAACAATTTCCCACAGTAGAAAATACCTTCATGGGAGCTCTGGAATCCAAATGAGAAGTACTAGCATATAGGTGCAATGCAGAAATGAACCATGATGCATTATGTCTACATAACTGCTCAGAATTCAGTATCCAGAAAAATCCCATTGGCTTACAAGCTCTCCATGAGGGAAGGGAGAATCAAGTGAGCAAGAGACTTTGCTGTAGTCTCTGGCATGTGGTCTGCCCACTGGTGGACCCCATCAGCCAGTCTGCTCAGAATCTCTGGCTGAGAAAACTGCTGAAGGGCTTTCACTCCAAAGCACCTCTGCAAAAGCTAGAAGAGGGGTCTCTTCTTCAACTGAGCAGAAATGCCCAACACATGGGTACAAGCATCACAAAGAATCAGGAAAGCATGACACCACCGAAGAACAAAACAAAGCCCCAGTAATTGGCCCTAAAGAAATGGAGATCTTACTACCTGACAAAGAATTCAAAATAACTGCCTTAAGGAAGTTCGGTCAGTTCTAATCTGAAGCAAAGACAATGAAATGAAATCAGCAATACAGTACATCAAAAAACTTTACAGGCAAAAGCAAAAAATTATGTGCCAGGTAGATGAAAATCATCTATGCTGCTCAATATTTTACTTCCTTACATATTACATTATTGTACATTTATAAAGCCATGTTTTCAAAGACTACATAACTTTTTGAGACACTCCCAAATCAGAGTACTATATAGGATGGAACAAATTTTGGAATTCTTTGAATAGAACAAATATTCAACAGTAAAACAAGTTTATCTCAAAGTACCTGGATTCTAAGTACTTACAGTATCAACTTAACAGTGTTTCAAATTCTAATATAAAACCAGTTTTGCTGTTATACAGATGGGAAACTTCCTAAAAACATCTATCCTCGTGTTTTTATACGTTCAGTTTAATCTAGTCAGGAGCTTTAGAAAAACAATATGAGAACTTAAGGGGCATGAATAAAAACTGCAGGCCAGAGAAGTCTCAGATGATCAGCCACGGCAAATAAATTACTTTTGGGAGGGGCGGGGTGTGGACAAGCACTTACAGGATCATAATAAGAGGAAATGTCACTGTAAAACCACACATATTTCATCTTTAAATGTAAATGATTCAGTTGTATGTACACATGTAACATGTCATACTTTTGACTACCAAAAAAAGGCTTAGAAATGATCTATAGTAACCAACCCATGAGCAGTAAGCATCCAGACCATGATCTTAAAATAACATTTCAGAGTGAAAGAAACCAGAACTTGGAAAATGACTGAATTCAGTGCAAGAAATGTGCCAGTTGAGCCAAGAGTACCTCGCCTTACAGATAATAAGAAAGCCATCAAATTCAAGGGTCATGTCAAAAGGACACAGAGCCAATTGAAGAGGCATCCACTGACCAGACATGGAACAGTTTAAGCTTTAATATGCAGAAAAATTGCAAGGAATTGAAGCACATTAATAATGTTTAAATTCATGGGTTAATAAAAATATATAAAAAGTAAACCAATAAACTAGTCACCTTCTAAGAATGACAGCAAAGTAATGCATTATCTTAAAAACTATACATAAAGGAAAACAATCAAGAAGTTATTCAGACTATCTCATATGACTATACTACCAGTCAACCTAGATATAAGTAAGAGGGAAAAGCTCTTTATAAAATCATACAGCAAATAAATTGAAAAGAAGTGATATAATTAGAATGCCACATATTATTTTTTTAAGCCCAATTGGGGTTAGCAGGTCTAGGCACTAAGCATCAATTGTTGTTAACAACAAAATCGGCAAAACTCAGACAGTATATGTCTTCTGATGGAAGAACACAGCCTCACCTACAGTATGGCCAAAGAGATGGATCCCAAGTCTGATTAATAACTTTAATAATGAAAGAAGACTTTTAATCCCATTGCCAGCTTGTAGGAAATACAGAAGACAGAGAAACATGTTGAACTATGCAATATGAATATATCTAAATCAACTGTCATTCTGTACACCAGTAATGAACAATTTGAAAATGAAATTAAGAAAACCGTTTGGTGAGCAGTAACTGGGTGGTTCAGTCAGTTAAGCATCTGAATCTTGGTTTTTGCTCAGGTCATGATCTTCTGGTGGGTGAGATCTAGCCCTGCATCAGCTTTGGATTCTCTCTCTCCCTCTCTTTTTTAAAACACCTAAATAATAGCAAGACATCCTCTATTTATAGATCTTTTCTCCTTCATAGTCAACAAAGTGTAAAATCTCATTCTTTAACTTTGAAAATTTCCTTTGAGAGTAAGAAGAAAAATAACAAAGGATTAATTACAAATAAAAAATGAAAGCTCTAAGATCAAGAGATTCATAATTAAAATTAAAATGAGTTCAGGGGTGTCTAGGTGGCTTAGTTAAGTGTCTGATTTTGGCTTAGGTCATGATCTTGGAGGTGAGTTCAAGCCTCATGTTGGGGGTCTGTGCTGACAGCTCAGAGCCTGGAGCCTGCTACAGAATCTGTGTCGCCCTCTCTCTCTCTCCTCCTTCCCCACTCATGCTCTCTCTCTCCCTCTCAAATATAAACATTAAAAAAATTTTTTTAATGAATTCAAACATTTTGCCTTTTACTGAGAAAGACTTATTTATTTAGAATTCCTACCACTAATATGAATACAAATTAGTGCAATCTTTTTGGAGAAAAATGATTTATCAAGAGGTTGTTTTTATTCTGTAATACAGTAATTTACATGCCTTTCTGGGTCTTCTAAACATAGAGAAATTACATGCAAATAAAACTAGTGCAGAGTGTTCATCATAGCCATATTTATAAGAGAATTAGAAACAATTCAACAATAGGGAAATACAAAAGCAAAATATGATACAGCTCTGGGATATAATATTACAGTCAATAGAAGAAATAATCTTCAGAGAATGTTTAGTAGAATGGAAAAATATTTACGTTCAATGTTAAGACAAAATAATCAGAACAAAAAATATCTTTACAGAATGTCCATGATATAAATTTGCACAGAAAAACTAACTAGTCAAAGTATTAATAGTAGTTACATTTGAAGGACTAGAAGAAATCCATGTGATTGTATTTTCTTTTCAACGTACTTTTGTATCATGATTATACAGTAACTATAAAGTAAAAAAAAAACCCAGAATTTAAAAAAAAAACAGATGAAAAATAACCTGCTAAATCAAAAAACAGATTTAGTAGTTTTTGAATAAAATTAGTATGACTATTGTCTGACCTGCTGCTTGAGTAAATGTATTGGTTTTTTTTCAAGTTTATCTCTTCAACTTTATGCTCAAAATGACCTTTAGTTTGTAAATTTGAGAACATCAGGGAAATAAACTTTCCTTTCCAGATATGATTATTAAAGGAATGTGCATAACTTGTATGCATAACTCCACAAATGATTACTAAAATTCAAAATATATTATTTTAGGCAGAATTCCTTTTTTCAGCAATCACATGCAATGTATGAAAAATCAAATCCAAATGTTACTGATTCATTTATACTTACATCATCAAATTACTGAATCCACTTTTTAAAGGGAGAATTGGTAATTTGAGTATCTTGCACAAATTTGTATTTTCCTCTTGTATTGTTATATTACCTCTAACACTCTACTCGTTATCTCATAGGTACAAAGAATTTGATTTATGGCTGACAAGGTCCCTCTTGAAATAGTTTTCATTATTCAATCCTAATTTATTTCAATGAGAAAGAAAAAGCAAAGATTAAAGTGCAAAATGAGTCAAAATGCTTGTCATATTGGCTGGGTAATATTAAAACATAAATATACAGCAACTGCATTTTGAGCTGAGACCCTCAGAGCTTGAGAGAGGAACTGTGTTTTGTTGTTGTTGTTGTTGTTGAAGCTACTAATATTTTGATAAGTGAAGTCATATCTAAACAACTGTGTAAAACTGGATATTTAAATGTTTACATTTAACATAAATATTATAATGCAGTATAATTGTGCTACTCCCAAGATACTTAGGAGATGTATAAAAATATTAATTCAACATATGAGAAAGGCAGTATGGTCCATTATGGACACAAACATGATAAAGGTCATTTTTTTCAGAATATCTCTGAATTGTACGTGAAACTTAATTACATGTAATTTTACATGTAAAAGTTACAAATACAACACTAGATTTTTTTTTAATGTTTGTTTATTTTGAGAGGGAGAGAGAGAAGAGAGACAACATGAGTAGGGGAGGGGCAGAGATAGAGGGAGACTCAGAATCCAAAGCAGGCTCCAGGCTCCAAGCTGTCAGCACAGAGCTCTGCTATTATCTAGTCTAGTAGCTGGAAGTACAACAGGTACTTCCAGGGTCCATGGCTTCCAAGACAACAGTAACTGAAGAAATGAAAGAGTGAAGTGATAAGGAAGTAACTCAGGTAGAAGTGGAATAGGGATCTTGGTGCCTTCCAAGACTAGTGAAACTCCAGGAAATGCAAAAGGATAACTGTACATACCAGGACCTTCTTAGTGTCCTGTAAAACTATCCAGATAAAAGAAGAAAAGCATCAAAGCAGGAAGCCAGTTTTTCTGAACTCGTAAGTTGAGCAAAAATCTCCTTGTGAGGTAAGGCAGGTTGCAAGGTCTCCCACAATAAGAGGGCGACCTGCGTCTACACCCACTCAACCCCCACTCAATTTCTGCTTCAGCACCAACACCCAAGGCATCTGACTGACTGATATCAGGAATGACTTGCCTTCTTATGCTAAAAATATGTAAATTGTACTTTGTGAAAAAGCTTGTTATAGGAGTTTCTTCTTTTGTGATTTTAGGAGCAAATGTTACATTTCTCCAGAAATCTGTTTTTCTTCCCCTTGAGAAAACAGGCTATTGACCTCTGCTCACAAAAGACCTAACTCTTGCCTTTGCTATGCTAAAAACATTGTCTTGTATTTGAATGCTAAAGATCCTTTTCTTCCCCATTGATAAGCATCCAGTCACTTACTTCAATCTCTATTGGTAAAGGTTATGGAATGAGTCTTCTACCAATCTATGTTCTGGGAAATTTTTACATACCAAAGAATTTGTCATCAGAAATTATTGTCTAAGGCAATTGCCACTTATGTTTTGTAACCCATGCATTTTTTCAATAAATAAAGCTGACTCTTGGGTCAGTGCAGAGATGCCTGCCTGGTGAGCAGAAAGAAGCCAAGGCTCTCTCGCTCCCCTTCACTGACATCATCCATCCTTCTGGGAGCCCTGGACCTGGTGGAGCTGGACTCTGGCACATCTAGACATACAAGAGAATTTTATGGCCTTCCTGCATCTCAGCTCTGATGTTACCCCTCAAGGAGGTGGATCTTTATAGAAAACATTATGGAGGTATAAAAATATAAAATGCTTAATGTGAAACCAAATAAATAATACAAATGCTTTTTTCAATTGCATAACAGAAGTCTAAAGCATATGGCAAAGAATATACTCAAAGTACTGTTCTCACACCAGCAGGATCGACATCTCTAGGAACTTGCAGAAATTCAGATTACAAGCCATTCCAGACCTACTGAATCTGATTCTGCATTTTAGATCACTGAGTAATTGATAAGTACATTAAAATCTGAGAAATGCTATAGCAAACAAATCCTTTTACCCCTTGTTTTGTGGATAGATGAATGCAATCATATATATAAAAACTAAGAAATATTTCAGTATTACAAGTTCAAAGAAGGTGATCAGTATTTGCTTCCTTAAGCTGTAGTTTGCAACAGTCTAATTGAACATTTTTATAAGATAATTATTTAAGTTACTAAATCTATAGATATAAAACTACAAAAAATTTTTATACTTATTGAAAGTCTTAGGTAAGCTTAACATATGCTAAATATAGCATGTTGTAGAAAATATAAAAGAGGAAGGTGAAAGTGTAATAACTTCAAAAACATAATTTCCTTGATCAGAAGGCCCTAATGCCTGGAAAAAATCTTTTGGGGGCATCTGGATGGCTCAGTCATTTGGACATCTGATCTTGATTTCAGCTCAGGTCGTGATCTCACAGTTCCTGCATTTAAGCCCTACATCAGGATCTGCACTGACAGCAAAGAGCCTTCTTTGGACTCTCTCTCACTATCGCTCTCATTCTTGCTCTCAAAATAAACATTTTTTAACAAAAAAATTTTGTTCATTCTATTGAGAAAAGTAAATCTATCAAACAACTACTTTAAGAAAAACTAACTTAAATCAGAAGTAGAATGGCAAAAAAAAAAAAAAAAAGAAATTTAAAAAATGATTGAACTCAGGAAAGAAATGCAAGAAAAAAACAAAATTATCCCACCTAAGGAAGAATATAGGACCAAATGAAAATATGGTAAGGGACACTGAAGAATTGCAGGGAAAAGACCAGGAGAATAAAAATAACAAAGAATTAACAAGTATTGGGGCACCTTGGGGGCTCAATCAGTTAGGCCTCCAGCTCAGGTCATGATCTCATGTTCCTGGGGTCAAACCCCCCACCCCGCCCCATCAGGGTCTGACAGCTCAGCGCCTGCAGCCTGTTTCTGATTCTGTGTCTCTCTCTCTGGCCCCCCCCCCATGCTTTGTCTCTATAAAAAATAAATAATATGTTAAAAAAAAAAAGAACTAACAAGTGTCAGAAATTAGTGCAAATGGAAGACAGGTAGAGAAGGAATACTATTTATATTATCAAGCCATTAAAAAAAGAGAAATAAAACAATAGAAGTTGGATAATACTGTATGTAAAACTATAGTCCAAGAAAACGTTCCAGTAAAAATATATTACCTGAACCTACACATTGAAAATTTTCGGTAGATAATCGGCAAAATATAATTTAAAATGATGAAGGGGCCCCTAAAGTCAAATAATTAGACTGACATCAGAATTTTCAAGACCTATATTTGGTTTACATTTAAACAAGACAAGTATGAAATAATCTTTATGAATATATTCACTGAAAGAAATGTGAAAAAATATTTTATGTGCAATGAAGTAGTCCTTCAAATATAAAACATAAACCACAATGAGATATTACCTTACACCTGTCAGAATGGCTAAAATGAGCAACTCAGTAAACAACAAATGTGACAAGGATGTGGAGAAAGAGGATCTCTTTTGCACTGCTGGAGAGAGTGCAAACTGGTGCAGCCACTCTGGAAAATGGTATGGAGTTTCCTCAAAAAATTACAAATAGAACTACCCTGTGACCCAGTAATTGCACTACCAAGTGTCCTTATTCAAAGGACACAAAAATGCTTATTCAAAGGGGCATATGTACCCCAATGTTTATAGCAGTGCTATCAATAACACACACATACATATATCCACACACACACTACTTGGCAATGAAAAAGAATGACATCTTGCCATTTGCAATAACGTGGTTGGAACTAGAGTGTATTATGCTAGGTGAAATAAGGCAGAGAAAGATAAGTAGCATAGGATCTAATTCATATGTGGAATTTAATAAACACAACAAATGAACAAAGGGAGAGGGAAAGGAAAAATAAGATAAAAACAGAGAGGGAAGCAATCATAAGAGACTCTTAAATACTGAAAACAAACTGAGGGCTGCTGGAAGGGTGTTGGGTGGGGGAATGGGCTAAATGGGTGACGGGCATTAAGGAGGACACTTGTTGGGATGAGTGTCGTAAGTAAGTGATGTCGTAAGTAAGTGATGTCATAAGTAAGTGATGTCGTAAGTCATAAGTAAGTGATGAATCACTAAATTCGACTGTTGAAAACATTAGTACACTATATGTTAACTTGGGTTTAAATCAAATTAAAAATAAATTTAAAAATAAGAAAATAAAATAAACATAAAAATATCAAACATATTAAAATCTTTTCTAAAATATAAGAACTCAGGAAATTCTGTACACAGCAGCTCTTCTTCAGGGATTTACTAGAGAATGAACATCCAACCAAGCAATGATTGGGAAACTTTTAGCAAAGGATAAATGGTGAGCATATTAAAATATATAAAAATACGTGTAATACAAAACCAGTGTGGGATAAAGATGGAAGACTTAAGAACAAATGTTATACACTGTGATGACATAGAAATTATGCAACTGAAAATTAGTAAAATGAAGAAGCAAAGAGGAAAGAAGAAAAAGTTCATTACTCTAGGTAGGCAATAAAGGGTATTGACAAAGTATAAACGGGGTAGTAAAAGGTTAGATAAGAAAATAGGGATCTAAAGGTATATTTATAAAAGGGAGAAATACAAAGGTAAAGAGTAGACTAAAAACAAACCTTCCTGGATACAAATAATAGTCAAACAATACAAAGAATATACATGTCATAAAGATACGTAGCAAATAAAACATGTATGACAAAATATGACAATTTAGACCAAACATATCAGTCATATCTACAAATGTGAATGGACTTAACTCTATCTAAAGAAAACAATTTTCAGTTTGACTCACAAAATAATACCCAAATATATGCTGTATACAAGACACAACCCTAAATCAACATGATTCAGAGAGGCTAAAACATAGAGAAATGGACTTCTGCTTCCAAAAAGATAGGCCAGGTATCCATTTCCCTATTTCTGCCAGTAAGTACAACTAAAATTCCTGAATATAATGCATAAAAGAAATATATGAAGGCTCTAAAAAAGGTGGAAAGAGGAAGGTAGACTGACGACAGAGCTCCAGACCTAAGGAACAAATGGTGGTGAGTTCCTTGGGTTTTCTTTTTGGCTCATATATCCCAGACTTGGCAGTGAGAAAAACCACAACCTAGAAAAACCAAGAGGCACAGATTTAACAAACACCAAAACAAACATCACACACCCTGCTTTCTCTAGCAAAAGGATAAGGCAAGGGGTAGCTTAGCAAGGAAGAAATGTATAGATAATAACCACTCTACTCAAACACAGCAAAGAACTGTGGTTCCCACACACACACACCATGCCAGAAAAGGCCAAGTGGAGAGTCTAGACTTGTAACTTGTACCCTCATGTGCTTTTCCACACAAAGACTATAAAAGAAATCAAGAGTAATTAACCTGTCATATATAATACAATTCACTTTTGGTAGTTTTCTTTTTGTCAATACTGATTGCTACTGGGCCCCCTAAATTTGGATCTCTTGCTTACTTGTATCTACCCAACTCATGAAGTTGGCCTTTGCACCAGATCAGTGAGATGTGACAAATCTTTTTTAGGGGATAGCTAATTATAAACCTTGCTCTCCAAACCCACCCTGATGCCCTCCATATTCCAAAATGACATGCAAAATAATAATATAAAATCTCGGGGCACCAGGGTGGCTCAGTCGATTAAGCTGCCGACTTTGGCTCAGGTCATGATCTCACAGTCCATGGGTTCGAGCTCCATGTCGGGCTCTGTGCTGACAGCTCAGAGCTTGGAGCCTGCTTCTGATTCTATGTCTCCCTCTTTCTCTGCCCCTACCCTGCTCATGCTCTATCTCTCAAAATAAATAAATGTTAAAAAAATTTTTTTAAATGAAATCTCTAAGTGGTCTTTAATTTTTATTTCTCATTCATTTCTAAAGTTGTTGAAACAATACCCTTTTTACTAGACTACTTGTTGAAAGAGAAAAAAAGAAGAAATGAAAGCTAATATTCAATACATGTTGCAAACCACTACCACCAAATATTTGAGAGTTATTTGCTTACACAAGGGAAACTTCACTGAAGCTACTGCAAATAATTTTCAAATGATATTGCATAATATTACCAAAAATTGGGGGATTAGAATAAAATACTTGTGTTTTGATCATGAGAGATTTCTCAGAGATCCAGACACAGTATAATGTCTCCTCAGAAAAGGTTGTATTAAAAGATATTTTTAAAGTTCTCACAAAAAATTAAAGTCATATTTTACATCTGATGAAGTATTTATGAAGTTGAAAAGCAACACAATATTTGTATCATCTGTTCAACTATGAGATGACTTTAGGATAATTTCTTTATAAAAATAACTATTGCTTTATGATTTCTTCTAAAATATAGACAAATTGGATTTCATTAAAATTTTAAAAATTTGTACTTCAAAAGACATTATCAGAGGCACTTAGGTGGCTCAGTTGGTTAAGCACCAACTCTTGATTTCAGCTCAGGTCACAACCACATGGTTTGTGAGTTGGAGTGTTGCTTGGGACTCCATGCTGGTCATGTGGAGCCTGTTTGGGATTTTCTCTCTCTCTCTCTTTCTCTCTCCACCCCCTCCTCTGTTGGTGCACACATACACACTCTCTCTTTTTGTCTCTCAAAAAAAAAAAAACTTCAAAAAAAAGACAGTATCAATGGAGTAAAAAGGAAACCACAGAAAATATTAGCAAATTATGTATCTGATAGGAGATTAATATTCAGAATGTATAGAGAAATTCATAAAAAACAACAACATAAAGAAAACCTGATTCAAAAATGAGCAAAGGATTGGAACAGACATTTTCCAGAGAAGATATACAACTGGCCAATAAGAACATGACAAGATGTTCAACATCACTAATCATTAAGGAAATGCAAATCAAAACTATAAGGAGATTCCTTTAGGATGACTATTTAAACAACAACAAAAACAAAATAAGGAGGCAGAGAAACTGAAACCCTGTACACTACTGATGGGAATGTGAACTGGCTGCTATGAAAAAAAAAAGTGTAGCTGATCCTCAAAAAGTTAGAGTTGTTGTATGGTCCAGCAATTGTACCTCTAAATGTCTACTCAGAAGAATTGAAATCAAGGTCCCAAAGAGATATTTGTATACCCATATGCATACAGCACAAGCTAAAACATGGAAGTAACCTAAAAGTTCATGGATGGATGACTGGATAAGCAAAAATGCATATGCATATGCATGCACTGGAATATTACATGGTATTAAAAAGGAAGAAAACCTGTCACATACTGCAACATGGATCAACACTAAAGACGTTATGCTAAGTGAAATAAGCCAGTCACAAAAAGAGAAAAACTGTATGATTCCCTTATGTGAGGTACATATAGTACTCAAAATCATAGAGACAGAAAGTTTACAGTATCTGTGGGACATCCTGTAAGCAGTTAGATGTCATATGGTCAGAGGAGTGGACTTGACTGGAAGTAAACTTTAAACTCAGGAGGTTTCCAAAGAAGTAATTTATCCCTCAATTTATTCTTTTTTTAAATGTTTTTTTATTTATTTTTGAGAGACAGAGACAGCGGGAGTAGGGGAGAGTCAGAGAGAAGGGGAGGTACAGAATCTGAAGCAGCTCCAGGCTCTGAGCTAACTGTCAGCATAGAGCCTGACACGCGGCTCAAACCCACAAACTGTGAGATCATGACCTGAACTGAAGTCGGACACTCAGTCGACTAAGCCACCCAGGCGCCCCCCCCCCTCAATTTATTCTTATACCTTGATTTTTCATCTGGATTTTTAGTATCTTATCCATTCCATTTTCTGAGACCCCAACTCTTTCCTTTCACAGATCCTTTTGATTCCACATCTAATTGTATGTCAATAACTTCTCATCACTCCAAATATTACTCAGCCTTCATTATATCACTGGGTTTCTAATACTCCTCAAAAAACATGTCTTTCATTTCTCCTCTCTCTCCCTAACCTCACCTCCAAACTGCTCCCAATACTACCTTTTTTTCACTGTTATGTTCTTGTTTCTTAACTATCTGGTGTCAACAATGACTCTTCATCACTATTAGGATAACAATCTATATTTCTTAGCATGATCTGGCTTACTTTTCTAGACTCATCTCTTGCTATCTTTCTCCACAAGGACAGAGACCTTTTAATTATCTTTGTTTCTCTTAACATAGCATTTGGTGAAATCACTTAATAAATGTTTTCAGGTAAAAGAATAAATGAATGAGTATTTTCTCTAACAAATAATGTTATGCTGTGCTTCTTAGTCTTTTGCACATGTCTAGAAAGCCTTCACACCCCATACCCACTACTGCTCTCCAGTATCTCTACATAACATTTACCTTTTTGTTTTTCCATACCCAGTTTAAGTGTCACTTCCTACAATATATCTTCACTTACCCCTCCCAGCTAAATAGAGTAAATCAATTCCCACTCTCTGGTACAAATATACTTAATCATGATGATACTATTTCACTCAGCAATGAATAATTTGTTTATATATATTCATTTTTAGTAGGCTTAGCAAAGAGACTAAATTTCATTCAACTCATATAGAACTTAGTTTGTAGTAACAATGAAGGTACAACAATTGATTTTTCAGTGAATAAGGGAACAAAATAATAAATCGAAATATAAGAAATTTGGAATGGAATTTTACAATATATGCCATTATAGTATAGCTAGCATATATTATAATAAACACTTTCAAATATCCTAGCTATCAACATAGGTATATTTTTGACTTGATTTGCTATACTTTCAAGAAATGAAGAATAATTCCATGATCAATAAACTTCCAAACCTAGGATTTTTGAAAAATACTCCAAAAAATCCAGAATTGATCACAACAAGGAGAATGAACAACAGAAAATAATTAAAACAAATAGGAAAAGGAGATTGTCCTCTGGAAAAAAAAAAGATTCCAATTCTATCCAAACTTAAGATTAAAACATAAATTTTTCAAATTCAAAAATCTTGGTTATGACTTCTATTACTTATTTTTTGAATTCCTGTGTTTCTCATCTTGGAACAGAAGTAGAAGTGTCAATGTGCCGTTTTACAGTCTAAACAGCAAATTAGCCTAATTGCTAGACCAAACACACTGAGCTATGCTTTCGATCAGCATGTAAAAGCTTATCCAAAATCAACTCTAACTGCCCATCCATCACAAAACAGTGGATAATCTGAAGTATTTGGGATCTGGGCATATCTAAGTTTTGCTTTGAGGGGTCCAAGATTTGATTTTAAACAGGACACTTTTCTTCAATGGTAAGTCACAATTTTTTCACAACAGAGGAGAGAGGGATATAACGGAGTTTAAGAACAAAAGGAAATATCTAGCACATAATAGATGGTAGGGGGAAAAAAGTTAAATAGATCTGTTGATTATTTGTGGCTGAATAAAATAGGATAAATCTATGTTATTTCCTATTTATTATGCCCTCGATAATGGAAAGGATTTGAGAAGCGACCCTTACTCACCAAGGTGTCTTTTTTAAATGGAATGACTGTATTAACTCCTTCTCTTACAGATGAATGCTATGAAATTATTCTTTATGAGGACAATTTGTTTCATATGGAAGTTATAAAGTAAAATGTTACCTTAACATATTTATGTGTATTACATATATAATATACATGTAATATATACACATACATATGCATTACAAATATAACTCATAAGTTCACCCCGCAAATATCAAGAAGAAAATAAGAGTCGAGATAGTGCCTATGAGAGGATTTAAAAAAAACAAAGGGAAACCAATATTTAAGAAAAAAATCTATTTTGAGGAGACTACATGAACAATCATGGAAGAGGGGCTCCTCCCCCATGGAGACTCCTAGAGCTGGGACAAGTATCTGAGGTAACTCTCACCACATCTCGTGATTTTGTCCAATTGAGGAGACACGATTCTGATCACCATTCCCCAACTCTTAACCATGGCTTTCTTAAGATGAACTAGCCTTACATGGACCCTTTCCACCACAGAATTCTCTAAAAAGCACCTCCTACAAACTCTATGAAGCTTCTCATACTGATCTTGTCACTCTAGGGCATTCATTTCTTGATCACCTCTCTTAAGACTCCAAAGCCAAGAGAGGTAATTCATCCTCCCCATTTGGCTGCCTTCCGTCTTCTTTATTTCCATCACAGGGAGAATGAGCCCTCTACAACATCATTTAGAGCCCCTGCTGTAACTTTTGATTTGTCCGTAAATGGCCTTGGAACAAAATGATCTGCCAGGGAGAAAATCTGAGGAAACTCCAAAAGGCATCTGACATTCATCAGAAAACCCGCTTGCAGTTTTCCAGAACTTAGGAGCCAAGTTTCAAGAAGAGTCTAGAATGGCTTCTCACTTCTCCCAAGGAGGCACAGTTCAGTGCCAAGAGAGACTTTCTCAGCTCATAACTTCTCCCACAGGGAAAAGTGAGAACATGTGAGTGAACACCTGATTTCCCCAGCTGTGTGGGACACTATCAAACAGATCCATTTCTTTCTCACTCCACCAAAAATCCTAAGTTGTAAACCGCATGGCTGGGGGGCAATGAGCAGCTGGAAGAACAGCAGCCAGACCTTGGAATGAAACATATCAAAGAAATGCAGATCCTGCTAACTGCATTACAGACTCCATCAAGAAGCCCACTCATCAACCTTTAAGATCGCCTCACCTGAAGATCCTCCTAACTGGCCCCTGGGCCTCTCTAATGCTTCACATACTTCACCTCTACACACACCTCACCTCTACATACACACCCCATGGCCAGACCCCTGTATGCCCCCAACAGCAGTGAGCATGCCTTTACAGAGCTAGTGGGTGTATGCAGAAAGAGGTCCAAATCTGCAAAGTTAGGAAAAAACACACAAACCTGAGCATTCAGCACTGCACTAGAGAAACTACATTAGAGGCTGTCAGCACGTGCCCTGGCTTTTCAGGATCCAAGAAGGCATACAATCTTGAGAATTTCTCTTCAAGAGAGAGTTAGAGATGTGAAACAGGCATGGTCATGGTAAAGGTCTGAGAAAGCTTCAATTCTTAATAGAGAAGTACAACAGCAGAATTTTTGTATGAAAGTTTAATTGTTATCAACCTAAAATAGACTTCTATCCAAGTTTTGCGTAAGCCTCATGGTAACCACAAAGCAGAAACCTACAGTTGATACACGAAAGATAAAGAGAATGGAATCAAAGTCTACCACTACAGAAAATTGTCAATTCACCAAAAAAAAAAAAAAAAAAGAAAAAGAAAAAAGAAAGAAACCCACAAAGACAACACAAGAAGAAAGAAACAAGGGAACTATAGACAGCCAAAAAACAATGAATAAAATGGCATTCATTAATAAGTCCTTAACTATCAAGAATTACTTAGAATATAAATGAATTAAATTACATTGCCACCAACAGTGTAGGAGGCTGCCCGTCTCTCCACACCCTCGCCAGCATCTATAGTCTTTTGATTTGTTCATTTTAGCGACTCTGACTGGTGTGAGGTGGTATCTCAGTGTGGTTTTGATTTGAATTTCCCTGATGATGAGTGACACTGAGCATCGTTTCATGTGCCTGTTGGCCATCTGGATGTCCTCTT